>CAUYRT010007200.1:0-13086 GCA_963574885.1 Lepilemur ruficaudatus
ACAGCAACCTCAAACTCCTGGGCTCAAGCAATCCTTCTGCCTCAGCCTCCCAAGTAGCTGGGACTACAGGCATGTGCCACTATGCCCGGCTAATTTTTTTATATATATACTTTTAGTTGGCCAATTAATTTATTTCTATTTATAGTAGAGACAGGGTCTCGCTCTTGCTCAGGGTGGTTTCGAACTCCTGACCTTGAGCAATCCGCCCGCCTCAGCCTCCCAGAGAGCTAGGATTACAGGCGTGAGCCACAGCGCCCGGCCTGCTTCTTTTCATTATAGCACAGATTTCCAGAGTGTTATTTCAAAACAGAATGAAAAAAATCTCTCCCAGTATTTTTTTTTTTTTAAAGGAAAGGGGCAGAAGAATGAGCTCATCGCGTTTCGGTGCTGTCATGACTGAGGAAGGGCCTCAGCAGTCCACAGAGGGAGATATTTGGTGTCATAAACCACTTCTTGAGTTCTACTTAGGTCAATAATGATAAAGTGAGATATGCAAAAATCACTCTACAGATTAAGAGCTCATGTTTATATGGCTTAACCAAACTTAAAAAAATAAATCCCAATAATTCTGTCGACATAATTATTATACAAAGTCAGAGAAACAGCCTTATTCTCATTCCCCTGGACTAGGCAATGACAAATCAGAGAACTTAGAAAAATTAGTGCTAGTGATTTTGTATTTCTTCTTCCCAAATATTGGTAAATAGAAATTTTCTACTTCTTTAGACTTCAGCATTGATGTTTAAAAGTCTAAAGCAGTTGGCTGTTGTGGCAGAAATTGCTAGCTGATGAGATCAGTATTTCTTCTTCTTTCTGGATATCCAGGTAAACTGTATTTCGCAGCCTCCTTCATAGTTAGATGTGTTCATGTGACTGAACTTTGGCCAAAAGAAGGAGCACAGAGGTGATGTATATTCTTTTAGGACTGGTCCATGAAGATTCTCTTGTGTAATTTTCATTGCCCCTTTCCCACTGGTTTGTTATAAATGAGCACAGTGACCTTGTAAGTAACATGTTGATGCTGTTAGAGCCACAAGATAGAAGAACCTGGGTCTTTGAATCATTTGGTGGAAAGCCACTTGTCAATCAGGATTTTACCTAAGTGAGAAGTAAACTTCTCTCCTGTTAAGCCTCTGATATATGGGGATTTATCTCTTAAATTAACTAGCATTACTTTAACAAATACAGCCACTTAAACTTGCTGCCTATAAATTAAAGCTCCTATTTGTTCTGTCACAAGCTTTTCATAAAAAGCACTGAGAATTTTTTAAAGTATCTTCAATCTTATAATCTTACATTATTTTCTCATTCTTTATGGAACTTTCCAACAATAATTCCCCATTGGGAAAATGTTGTTTCTACTGGCATTGTAGATTATATAACTGCCCAGAAAGCTAAGAGCTTCCCAAATAAACTTTTTTTTTAAGTCCTATGAATTTGCGCACTGATGAGTTTTTAGGCCAGTTAGTTAACAATGAAAGTCAAATACATAATTCAGAACTGTGGGTATATATTATAAAGGAAGTAAAGATAAGGTAAATTCATTATGTTAATTTTAAGGCTTATAATCATTATCCCCAAATGGCATACAGAAATAAACACCTCTCAAAAACCGTTTCTGAAATCAGGTCACAAATCATCATTTTCAAACAGTTGATAAAAAGATCTTTAAAAAAAAAAATACATGGCTAGTCCTCCAAATAGTGAAAATACATATTGATATCCTTTCATAACTACATGGATTGATGTCTTCAGATACCCACTAATTAAAGGAACATAATATATCAAAAAAAGAAGTTCTATCCAGAGATACAGTCATCAGTTATGGTACAATTCTCAATAAAAAAAGTTTTTAATTCTTCAATCCTATAATTTTCTTTTTTAAACTGGAACCATATTTGTTCCTGATTCCAAAAACAAGATTCTCTTCTAAGGAGTTAATCAATCACACTTCTAAAATTGTACTGTACGGATGAGAAAACAAACTGTTCTCTGGTTTACAAATTGAAGGTTATGGAAATAAATTTCGAGGTGTTGACTCATGCGTGCAGTTTTACCACTCTATCATAAGTATGTGAATATTTATGAATTCTTGGAGGTTTACAAGTAACATGAATGGGGATTCTTGGTAAAGAAAGGCAGAGAAGGTCTTTTTAGCAAAAGTTTACAGAAGGACTAAATTCCTAAATGCAGTAAACAATTTTCTTTGGAACAGAGATTATAAAAATCAATTCAAAGTATTTTTGTAACTACTGTCCTAGTGCAGACATCAACAGATTCATTGTTATCTGTACTTTCTCTCTGGATTAATCCAGTCACACATGTGCCAACACAGCACTGCTTTTTGAGTGTTCCTAACCTTTACAAAATGGAGCTGGACATTACAGAGCCCTCAGTAATAAATTACTAGTTGGCATGAGTTCCCAGCTGCCTTTCATGGCAAATCCATTTTTGCTTCAAATCCTTTCCCCTATTCTCATCCAAGTAATGCTTTTCTTCCTTTGCCC
Source organism: Lepilemur ruficaudatus (assembly GCA_963574885.1). Classification (NCBI taxonomy): domain Eukaryota; kingdom Metazoa; phylum Chordata; class Mammalia; order Primates; family Lepilemuridae; genus Lepilemur; species Lepilemur ruficaudatus. The sequence continues at coordinate 2,508 of CAUYRT010007200.1, forward strand.
TCCTTTATTCCTTCTCTCCTATTTCTACCTTCCCTACCACGTCCACCCCCGTGCTCCCTGACACACACACTAAAAGGCTAGGATTTTATGAAGTCTTTGCTGTGGTGTCCTGTTCAGCTCTGCCCTCCAGACTCTCCTCATGCTGTTTTCTCAGGCAAGGCTTACTTGGTGGAAGGAACACTGGACTGGAGTCAGATGGCTTCAAAACTTTGTTTCTTAGAAGTAGGCAACCTAAATTTTCTTGGCTTTGAATTTTTTACAATCTGTAAAATGGACATGAATATACCTATGTTAAAAGATTAGATATAGAAATAAACAATATTTACAAAAGCACCTAGTAGAATTTCTGACACATAGTAGGCACTCAATAAATATTAGTGTTTTAGTTTTTGCTACATATAAATCACCCCAAAACTTAATAACTTAAAATAACAATGATCACTTATTATTTTCCATGGTTTCTGTGGATCAAGAAGTGAAGAAAGGCTCGGATGGGTCACCCCTGCTCTTATTCAGTTGCAGTCAGATGTCAACTGTGGCTGTAGTCATCTGAAGGAAGTGGAGGATCCACTTCCAAGATGGCTCACTTGCATGGTTAGCAGGTTGATTGGGCCTGGCTGTTGGCTGGGGAGCATCAGTTTCTTACTATGAAGACTTTCTCATAGAGCTGCTTGTGTATGTTTCTGTATGGTGACTGGTTTTCTCTGGCATGAATGATCCAAGAAACCATGGTGAAAACTAGTCACACACCACCATTTCAACCATATTCTATTGGTCACATAGGGACAGCCCTGTTTTAATGTGGGAAGGGTCTATACAAGAGATGTGGCTCATTGGAGGCCATCTTGGAGCTGGCTACCATAGTTAGACATCGATTTCCTTAATAGACTGCTTGCCATTTTCACCTTGATGTACTCCTTTTTAGACCAGTTCAGCCCAACGTATCTCTAACTTTTTTTTTTTTTTAAGAGAGATGAGGTCTCACTCTGTCACCCAGGCTGGAGTGCAGGGGCATGATCATAGCTCACAGTAACCTTGAATTCCTGGGCACAAGCTATCCTTCTGCCTCAGACTCCCAAGTAGCTGGGATTATAGCTGCACACCACTATGCCCGATTAATTTTTAATTTTTTTGAAGACAGGGTCTAGGTATCTTGCCCAGATAGGTCTTGAACTCCTGGCCTCAAGTGATCATCCCACCTCAGCCTCCCAACTCAGTGGGATTCCATTACCTTTCTTGTTCTCTCTCTCTCTCTCTCTCTCTCTCTCTCTCTCTCTCTCTCTCTCACACACACACACACACACACACACACACACACACACACAGAGGACTGGAGGACTAGCATCCACATCTAAATTTTGCACATGCTATTTTTCAAGTTGAAATCGTCTCTTTTCTAAAATAAATTTTTCATTTTAGAGTAGTTATATATTTACAGAAAAGCTATGGAAATGGTACAAGAGTTCCCATATTCACCACATCCAGTTTCCCCTATTTTTTAGGCAGCGGGTTGAAAGAAAGAGTGATGATAAGTTAAGATGGAACAGTGTAAGCAAAAGCTCTAAAATCAGGAATTAATCTACTTCAGTGTCTTGTAGGTAATAAAATCCAGCATTTAAAAAGAGATTCAGAATGACATAAACTGGAGAACTAAATGAATCAGATGAAGTTGCTATTCTACTTATTATGAATGTGGAAGGAACAGTTGTTATTATTGGAGAAATCGTTTTAAGAAAGTAAAGTAATAAAACCAGATATGAGCAGATAACCAATTTGGCAACTTTATGATTCAAAGAAGCCAAGGTTGAATGACTTGTTTTCTAATACAATTAAGGTAGAGTTGAATTAAATGATCTTTGCAATCTCTTTTAGGCCTCTGCTACATGATTAAATAGAAAAGCAGTGATTGCAAATTTTAGGTAAAGCAATGATTTGACTGAATAGTTATTTAAGTTCTGTGAACCAACACTTCATCTCACAGAAATAATTATTAATATTAAATGGAAGGAGATTCTTTTTATTGGAGTAGAAAAGCAGTTTTGTCTCACTAAAAGCTATAAAACAAGATGTTTTTAAAGTGATTTGCAATATATACAGTCAGATTTCATTTTGTTCCATGAGAAGAGCAGGAAAGTTATTATTGCGCATTCGCAGATCAGCAAACTGAAGATGAAGGAAAACTCTGAGTAGGCATTAGAAGTACTAGACCAAAGGATTGAGACAGAGGTTTGTGGGTAAAATGAGAGGTATCACCTGGAAGGTCTGTTCCCTGCTGTGGAATCCAAGTGTGTAGATCTTCAGTGACCACAATGAATTGGAGGACATTAAACCTGAGAGGTACTGACTGAAGGAGGGAAGCTATGGTTTCAAGGTGCCTTTCTCTCCCTCTCTCTCTCTCTCGCCATACACACACCCTAAATTCACTCATACTTAATGCTTTTTAGTGCTTTGAAAATGTTGAAAAGCAATGAGAATGGGAAAAATTCTACAGCAGACCCAAAAAAGTTCTTGAAACATTTTCCTGTCCTCAGGCCCATGGTCCTCCAATCTATCATTCTTAGTGATCAACCTATCATCTAGGTTACTGCTTCCCCCTGAAAAAGAAACCCCACATGTCTGAACATGTCAACCCCATCCCTATCTAACCCCAAAATGCACATCTAAATGTGACATCTTCATTCCTACATAAAAACTTTTGATGGTTCTCTGCAAGATTAAGTCAACCTCCTTAGCTTGACATATATATCTTTTAAATATCAGGTCCTAAAGTGTGATTGCATCCTCATTCCTCACTACTCTTCATCATAAGAACTATACTCTGCCATGTTGGGAAGTGAGAGAGATTGGTGTTTAGAAACACACAAAATTTTTACTTGCCTGAAATTATTATTACAGTCACAGAAGCAAATACTGCCTCATTTTTTGAGTGCTTACTCTAAGATAAGCATTGAACTAGGTACTTTACATGTTATATTTCAGTTAAAGGTTATAACAAGCCTTCTTCAGAGTAATTATCCTCAATTTCAGTTGAGATTACAGATTTAGAGATTAATTTCCACTTGAGGACCCACAGCTAACATGAGAGAGGATTCTAGTTCAGATCTGTCTCAAAAGCCTATTTTCTTTCCCATATGTAGTATAGAGTCACAAAGAGCTATGTCTCTGGAGACATCTGGCACTGGGTTTAAATCTTAGTCTTGCCATATACAGGCAGAATAACCTTATGAAGATTGATTAACTTCTCCAATCCCACTTTTCTCATTTGTAAAAATTAGCATATAATAAAGCAACTGCCTTATAAAACTTTCATGAGAATCAAAGAAGAAAACAGGTGTAAAGTGTTCAGCTGCTAGTATTATCGCATTTACCACCTTTGGTTGGCAAACTCCTATTTTTTAAGACCCAGTTCAAATGTCACCTCTTAAATTGACACTTTATCCAACTCTGCCAGGTGGACTTGTTTTCTCCCAAGCTCCCATATGACTTTAGTCTTATAATTATTTGTGTATTTGTTCTGCAATGAACAAGAGGTTCTGGAAGGTATAAGTTATGCTATCTCAGTCTGGGTTTTCCCCTAAAGCAAACTCTGAGCCAAGGATTTGAGTCTTTTGAGAGGTGCAAGGAACATGGGTACAAGGAAGCAATCAGAGAGAGAAGGCAGCCATTAAGAGATTTGTTATTAAGTCAACTATCATCATGGGTAACAGATAATTACTATCTCACAACCAAAATCTGGAACACTGTGAAAACTTAGAACTCAGAATTACCCTAGCCAAGAAGGTAAGATCTGGGTATTTATAGTAATACACTGATAAGTCATTGGTTATGGGCTACCCCTGTACCTACAGAGGCCCTGCTGGCTTAGGCATAGAGGGTTCTGGAAGCCTGAGGGCAGCTCTCCAACAAAGATGCTGGTGCTGCCTTTGCGAGCGAGGCTGGGGCATGGTGACGGGATCTGAGAGAATTGGGGTGGAGCACTGGCAGTGTCTGCCGTGTAAGTCTTACACTTCTGTATCATCATTTACGCTCTCATTCATCTGCCCTTGCTTTTTATTAATCTCCTTTCACTTGAACTTTTCTTGTACGATGGGTAGAACACAGTGTACAACCAATAAATGATTAAATAAGAAGAAGGGGAGAAAAGAAGAGGAAGGAGAAAGAAAAGGAAGAGAAATTCATGGATTGTAAGGGAAGAGGAAAGAAAAGATACAAAAGAGAGAAGGGAAGAAAAGGGAGAAAGAAGGAAGCAGAGCAGAGAGGGGAGGATGGGGCCTATGCCATGACTTGGAATGGAGAAGTCTCCCTTCTTTTTACCTCTCAAGGTAGCAACAAATAAATGTGTAAAGATGCTAAAGAAATAGTCCGGGCGCGGTGGCTCATGCCTGTAATCCTAGCATTCTGGGAGGCCAAGGCGGGTGGATCGCTCAAGGTCAGGAGTTCAAAACCAGCCTGAGCAAGAGCGAGACTCCGTCTCTACTAAAAATAGAAAGAAATTAATTGGCCAACTAAAATTATATAGAAAAAATTAGCTGGGCATGATGGTGAATGCCTGTAGTCCCAGCTACTCAGGAGGCTGAGGCAGGAGGATGGACTGAGCCCAAGAGTTTGAGGTTGCTGTGAGCTAGGCTGACTCCACGGCACTCTAGCCCAGGTAACAGAGTGAGACTCTGTCTCAAAAAAAAAAAAAAAAAGATGCTAAAGAAATAAATAATTACCAGAATGGCACACATAAGGTTGTCTAAATGTCAATTCAGGATATTTAATTTAATATGAGAATGAATTACAGAATCAAGAATTACAGTCTCTTACTTTTTCCTTACCTGATCAAAAGCCAAAAATGTTACTATAAGGCTGGTAAGAAGCCTTGACCCTTGGCATACATAATTTCAGAAAAGATTCTAAGAAAGACAAGTGAGGATTTTTTTCTTGCTGTACTAGGTAATGAGTTTTATAATGGAAGCACAATTGCAAGTTATATAATCAAGTAGGTCAGAGCTATTGATCTGCCTGGTGACAAGACTTCCTGAGCAAATTGCATTATTCCAAAAGTATAGGTCCAAAGCTAACAATGGCAAAAAGTGTTACTTGGGTTCTGTACCTACATTAAGATTAGGCTACTCATTTCTGCACCTCAAAAATGTAAGGTTCATGCAACTTCGAGAAGCAATGTGTAATTTGAACACAGTTCTAGGAATTAGGTCAAGCATTATCTTTGACTATCTATGGGACCTTGGAATCACTGCATAAACTCCTGGGGTCTTGGCTCTACCATTTATAATATTATAAGGTTGGCGTAAGTCAGTTGTCAGTGCCTACCAAGTGAAAGATAGGGATGATGATGAACTTCAGACACGAACCCCATCTGAAGGGGCAGCCATTGCTCAGATCCAATCAACTGTGAGCAAAACATAGCCCACAGGTTGTTGGTCACCTCTGGATTGCATGAATCTCAAATGCCCTTCCATTATTCACTCTTTTAAAAAAATGGCATATGGATACGTAAGTATTCTTCTGAGACAAGGATGCTTGCGCATAGGGCAGCTCCTCTCCCTACCCTGCTTTTTTCATCCAAGAGATTTATGTACCTTGGCCAGCCATCAAGAATCTTTCTCAGAGAAGAAATTATGCAGCAATTTTGGGACCGTTTGTCCTGATGACCCAGCTCTATGTTCCTGAAACCTAAAAATCGGTGGGAGAACAATCCCCACTTTGGAGACATTTCTATTCCTTACCCTAGTGTAGGTTACCTTGAAATTGGGTAGGTCTCTATATTCTTCTGCACTCTGGAACCTTGTTAAAGTCTCCCCCAACATCTTTGCATCCTCCCTGATCTTTAATTAGGATTGGAAAGATTGACCTCTCTGAGGTCCAGGTTACACCTTCAATCTTAGAGGATGGCACTTAACGTTGATTAATCATTTCAAGTGAGTGATAGAAAGCACAATCTAGACATAGGGAAAGAATCCAGGGAGAAGGAGTGATAGAAAATACAAAAATAATAGATAGTACAAAGTATCAGAAAGGGTGGAATGGCAGGGAGGGTAGTGCGACAAGCTGTAGAGGCCATAACTAAAGTTGGTCTCAGGGCAACAACTGGTACTTAAATCCTTCCACTTGACTTTCCAGGGTCCCCTTACCCTTAGCCACCACCCCTGCTGTTTTCCACAGCTGACCTGGTGGCACGACCCAAATCCTCATTCCTGACAGCTATGAACCCACCAGAGTGCCCCACTTTGGGCCAAAAAGCCCCTCCTCTTATACCCCTGCCTTGCCCAGGCACTGGCCAGGGGCAGCCCTGGGGAGAGTAGCACCCTGACTCTTTTGAGCTGAGGCAGACCTGGAAGGCACAGTGGATAAGGGCTGTCTGCTGACCACGTTCCTTGCAGCTGGAGGGCAAGTCCTTCCTTGAAGGCAGACCTGAGCAGCGTATTTCCACGTCTGCCATTGGGAATGCTATTTTAAGCATCTCACAAAATAAGAAGCAAAATATAATTTATACTGGAATAATAATTCACCTATAATCCAGTTTTTGTATATTTTATTTTTATTTTTAAATGAAACAAATTATAATGATTTTTAAAAATTTTGCTTCAGGTTTCTCTTTAAAACCATATATTTCTGTGTTAGTAGGTAGAATAGAACAGGATGAAATGATCATCTGGCTCTTAAATAAATGGGAGATTTTGCTTTAGTAGGTAGTTATGGAGTTAAAGAACCAAGCCCTTTTTGGTGTCTTTCTTCATTCCTTAAAAAAGGAGGCATAAATTCCATAACCAAAGTGGCCTTCTTTGGATGTCTTTCTGATAATAAAAGCTTCAAAGTGAATTATAAATTCCTGACAAAATTGAATGAGTGAATGTTAGCAATAGGTGGTAAATCAGTGGAACAAGAAGACAAATTGTCAGAGAGAACTGCTAAAAGAAGCTCCAAGTGATGAAGACCGTTGTCAAGGGAGAAAGGAATGAGAAACGACCTCATTCTCCAATAAATGGGCATCAGAATCAGAACTAAACAGACTATTAAGGGGTGAATGTGCTGTTTAACTGCCTGGGAGGAGGCTGCGCTCGGTGTGAGCCCCCAGGCAGGCTCACCTCCGTGTGGATGCAGAGGCTTCTTGAAGTTGCTCTCACAAGCAAGAGTGTCCCTTCGTCCCAGCCCGAGTATGGGACCTCATGGGGCTAAAGTCCTGTGAATCAACTGAACTATAAACTATGTTTATCACTGTCAGTGCAGCTGATGGACGGCAGAGGCTTGCGAATACATGGATATGTATACTCGTGTATACATACTTTATATAGGTATGTCCACAAAGTTTGCAGAAAAAATTCCAGTGTGATTCTCAGGAGAACACAGATACAAACATGTATACATAGAAATATCCATGATGGCAAATGAATGAATGTATTTCTGTTGACCAAATGACTCTTACCAAAGTCCTGAAAACAAATTAACCTTTAAAAATTACCATGTCAAAACCCTTTGGTAGGGGATTATTCTTGAATTCTTTAAGGGCAGGGACTTTTTACTATTTCTTATTGGAACTCCTAGAGTGGTGCTTGGTAATAGTAATTATGCAATAAATGTTTGTTGAATGAAGGGTAGATGGATGATGAATGAAGGATATTTGATTAACTGCAAGGAGAATAAAAATAAATAAGTCAATCTTTAGGAGCTGTGTTACAGTTCTGACTTACTTCACCTGGCCTGAATCAATGCCACTTGTTAAAATATAGGGATTTTTAGAATTGGAATGGACTTTATGAATCATCTAGTTAAATCCTCTCATTTATCCACGAGAAAAAGTGAGGATTGCAGGAGTGAAATGACTCACATAAGACGACTCAACTAATCTGTGATCTGAACTGTCCTAGACACCAGGAATTCCGTTTTGAATTCACAGTTATCAAGAGCTCTTCAATTGGTTACGTGCAGACATATTCATCTGTGTCTTGCCACATGTGTGAGTGTATGTGTGCGGGAGTGTTTGGAGGGGTGAGGATGCAATATTCTTTATTCTGTTTTCAGATTTCTCCTTGTTTTCCCTTTGCACCATTCGTATAGGAACAGTCAAGTCAGCGTGCGTATGCGTGTGAAACCCCTGGCTCTCCTGCTCCCTTTGCCTGCTCATCTCTCTTTGAATATTTTCTTCTGGTGACTATTCTAGAATTAACTTCATTTTAGATTCTAGTAAATCTGATCTTTGAATATGGTTTGGGCCCTTGTCTCATGTGCCTGTTCTGTTTACAGTCTCTGCACAATGAACATTTCAATCTTCCACTAGTACAATTACTAGATAAAAGCCACATCATCGCATGCACTTTGCTGTTAACTTTTGATCGCAGGTGCCCTCTGCAGCTTTTCAACAGAGTGCCTGCCGTCATCATGAAAGGGTCCCAAAGCTCTGTTACAGAGCAATAACCTCGACAGCACTGTGCGGGTACCAAACCCTCTTAACTGCTAGTTACAGGATTTGGTTTTGTCTGGTACTCTGTCGCCTGTAACACAGAAGCTGGCCTGCAGTGACCTTCCTAGTTTTAATTTTATTCTTGTTTTCCTTCTCCCATTATTTCTCTTCTTCCCCGTATCCTCTGTAATGTCCTGTTTCAGGTCAAGTTCAGCTCAACTTTCACTTTCTTCATTTAACTTCTCGATTCTTCTGACAGCTCATTCTTTTCCTTCATTAAAACTGCACTTTGCAGAATGTTCTCAGTCTGTAATTGGGGTTTTGGTTCATGCTTAGTCAAAAGTATGTATTTTATTTCTAATTATAAAGTACTATTTTATGACTTGAAACAAAATATCCATTGTGCAGAAACTGCTGTAAGTATTAGGGACAGAGCAGTAAATGAGGTCCCTGCCCTCAATGGCATCTGGGAGGGGAGGCAGATTATAGTAAATGCACATTCAGTAGAAATGAGCCAGTGATCCTGCTATGAGGAAAAATAAGCAGGGGGAGGAAACAGAAGAACAGGAGAGGTGAAGGTGCAATACTTTCGGTAGAGTCAGGAGCACCTCTGTGAGGATTTGACATTGAGCAGAGACAGGAATGGATTAAAGGAGAGGACTCTGCAAAGACCTGGGGAAAGCGTGTGCTGCACAGAAGGACTAACAAACACAAAGGCCAGGCTATGAGGTGGAAAGAAGCACGGTCTTTTCAAAGACAAAGAAGAAGGCCACTGTGGCCTGGGGAATGGAGCAAGAGGGGAATGATAGAAAGCTGGCCAGGTAGGTCAGGGCCAGATCTCACAGAGCCGGGGTAAAGATTTTAGCAAGCCACTGAAAAAGAAGAGCAGAACGACATGATCTGAGTTATATGCAGATAGGACCTTGCTGACGGCTGCATGGAGAATTGATGTAGGGGATGAACAAGAGTGGAAATGTGGGGAGATACTTCATATTTAGCTTTAAAACTACTTTATTTCAAAAGAATTGTGTCCTTTGAACTCTTATGCTAAACTACATTGTAATAGAGAATGTTTGCATGTGTAAGGGGAATTTTCTGGAAAGGTTCTTTCTATAAAAACTGAAAGTACCTATGCAAGTTTTAAATAAGCAAGGCTGAGAAGCTCCGCTCCAAAGTCTAGGACTTAAAATTTAAAAAGGTGGCTGGTCTTCTCTCAATGCAAATACAATTTAGGACCATTCTTGGTAATAGGTAGGTACTGTAAGCCTCACTCCATTCTCTCAGCTGTCAATGTTCAATGTTAATAAGGCAAGGGACAGGATGAGGTCAGCTTCAAAAGAAGCTCTGTGTTGTTCTGAGAAGGTGGTATTGATTTTTAGAAGCTTAGAAGCTGCGGTGATTTGCAATAGCAACGTCCTAGACTGAGAGTGAACGGACCTGCAGTCAAGTTCTGGCATTGTCACTTTACTACCGTGTGGCCTTCAAGTCATGAGACCTTTGCGGAATTTAGTTTTCACACATTTGAAGTAGGGCCAACACTATGAAGCTGGCAGGACTATTTTGAGGATTCTGTAAAATTATATGGAAATACTTTAAGGGCAATGAAACCATATACATATATATATTCTATTTTGAATTATCAATATATCTGTCAAAAACTACAGAAATATGCTTTATGGATAAAATTGAACTAAAAAGAGATTCAAGGGAAATGCTGATTTATACAGCTAAGAACTTTCTAAGTCTTAAAATTATTTATGTTATGCTAGTATATCATAAACTCACAGTGGGTAATAAAGAGCCTTTCTACAATGGACACTGACTAAAACATGAGAATAAACTAGTCATTCAATAAAGGTTAACAAGTTTTAAAAAAATAGCATGTACCGATATCAGCAGGTACATTGAAAAAAGCTTTTAAAAATTGTTTTGCTTTTTTGTTTATATAATATCTTATTTCAGAGTAATTTCTGAAACAGTGTCAGTAAAAATGACATAGTTAAGGAAATAGATTTAAAGGGGAAAATGAAGGTGAAAAGAACATGAAGCTGGGAAGGAGTGTCATTACAAACAAACAATGCTAAAAGATCCTTGCTAAGGATGGCTCATGATTTGGTTCCGAGCTTTCTTAGAAGGCCCAGCACAAAAGGAAACGTGAGTTTTGAGTCATAGTGT
>CAUYRT010007201.1:0-16195 GCA_963574885.1 Lepilemur ruficaudatus
CACTCTGGGAGGGCCAGGCGGGAGGATTGCTTGAGGCCAGGAGTTCAAGATCCAGGCCAGGCGCGGTGGCTCACGCCTGTAATCCTAGCACTCTGGGAGGCCGAGGCAGGCGGATTGCTCAAGGTTAGGAGTTCAAAACCAGCCTGAGCAAGAGCGAGACCCCGTCTCTACTAATAATAGAAAGAAATTAATTGGCCAACTAAATATATAGAAAAAATTAGCCGGGCATGGTGGTGCATGCCTGTAATCCCAGCTACTTGGGAGGCTGAGGCAGAAGGATCACTTGAGCCCAGGAGTTTGAGGTTGCTGTGAGCTAGGCTGACACCACGGCACTCTAGCCCAGGCAACAGAGCGAGACTCTGTCTCAAAAAAAAAAAAAAAAAAAAAAAGTATCAAGAACTTAAAAAATGCTCATATGCTTTTGACCCAGTAATTTGTCTTCTGGAAATCCATCCAAAGGAAATACTCAAATACTTTTTATGTCCAAATATTATTCACTGCAGCTTTCTTTGCAAAACAATTTTAATAAAAATGGAAATAACAAATATCAAGGATCCAGACATGTTCATCAAATTATAGTACGAATATACTATGTAATATTACGTATCAAGTTTTAAGTTTTTAAAGTTTAACTTTTTAAAAAACTTGATATACAATATCACATGGGAAATATACACATGAGAAAATGTATATAACAAGCTTATAATAGGAAAAAAACTATAATTTAGAAATAAATGAAAGACAATTTAGATAATTTCTGCTACTGGGAATGATAATTATTATCAACTCAGTTGCCAGATATAAATCAGACAACAGGCAGGCAAAAGGACGGGAGTGGGGGGGGCAAGTTGTTTTACTTAATAGCCCCAAGGAATTATTTATAACTGCTTCAGAGACTGATGTTGTTAACATCTAACAAAAGAAAATAAACTGAAAAAGACAGAGCAAGAGAATGGCCTATAAAAATGGTCAGGTTTTCAGTTGCTTCTCAGTGAGATTAGTTGGATTATTACCACAGTACACTAGGATTCATTCATGTTAGTACTTTCTTGGTCTTACCAGAATGAATCAACACAGGTTTACATACAATTACATAACGACTGTCACTCAACTAAGGCAATGATAAAATGCCAGCAACTGTTGTATACCAATTTCAGAAAAGATAAAATGTAAAAAAGGTGTCTTATAACTGATAAAAGATATTTTAATTTTAATAACATACTCCTTTAAATAAGCCTCTGTCAAATTTGTCTTTAAAAATCTGTTGGAGACATAATCCTTTATCATGAAATTAACAAAAAGCACCTGCATGCAAAGAAAAAGAGAATTTTAATGCGAATACCAAAAGAATCAGGTAAAACTGACTACATTCTCATATAGTGAGGAAATTAGGGGGAAAACGAATCAGATTCAGGAAACAAGTGAGAATCTTATGAGAGTAATAATGCTTTCTATCAATACTGGAAATAATAAGCCTCATTCGAGAATGAAGATTTGAGAAATGTCAGAAATTTACTTTAAAATAGCTCAACACAGGCTCATGCCTGTAATTCCAGCCCTTTGGGAGGCTGAGGTGAGAGGATTGCTTATGGCTAGGAATTCAAGACCAGCCTGGGCAACTTAGCAAGATCCCATCTCTATAAAAAATTTTTAAAATTGGCCAGGCATGGTGGTGGTGCACACCTGTAGTCCTAGCTACTCTGGAGGCTAAGATAGAAAGATTGCCTGAGCCCAGAAGTTTGAGGCTGCAGTGAACTATGGTCATGCCACTGCACTCCAGCCTGGGCAAGAAAGTGATAGCCTGTCTCTAGAAGAAAAAAAAGAAAAAACAAAAAAAAACCCTCAACACAGCATGGTAGTAGTTGTGGTGGTGGTGCAGGAAAATACATAGCACAGGAGTAATGGTACAGTCGTCCCTGGGTACACTTGGGGGATTGGTTTTAGGACTGCCCAGGTATACCCAAATCTGTGTATATCCAAATCCACACATGTGAAGTCCTGAAGTTGGCCCTGTATATAAAAAATGTTGGCCCTCTGTACACTTGGGTTTTTTCAATCCATGTTTGTTTGAAAGAAATCTGCATATAAGTGGACCTGTGTAGTTCAAACTCATCCAAAGGTCAATTGTAGTAGTAGTGGTGGTGGTGGTGCCATGTTTCTCCACTTTGGCTGTACACAGATACACCTGGGGAGCTTGTAAAACTCTCAAAAGCCAGTCTGCACTGAAATTTACATCCCAAGACTGATCAACTAGTATTTAATTAGGAAAGTTTTATTTAGAGATGGCTGCTATAAGATTTTTGTCATACTAATCTTTTTTTTGAGACACAGCCTCACTCTGTTGCCTGGGCTGCAGTGCCGTGGTGTCAGCCTAGCTCACAGCAACCTCAAACTCCTGGGCCCAAGTGATCCTCCTGCCCCAACCTCCCGAGTAGTTGGGACTACAGGTATGTGCCACCACGCCTGGCTAATTTTTTCTATTTTTAGTTGTCTGGCTAATTTCCTTCTATTTTTAGTAGAGACAGGGTCTCACTCTTACTGAGGCTGGTCTTGAACTCCTGACCTCAAGCGATCCTCCTGCTGTGGCCTCCCAGAGTGCTAGTGTCATATTAATCTTTGATCAACACCAAAAGGTTTTCCCAACTGAAGCGGGCTTTTACTGATGAAATTAGTGGCTTATTAAATAACAATGTGAGATTTCATTGGTGAAATTCATAGTATTTCAGTTATATACATTAGCTAAATTAATCTAGAGACATAATCTATCCTTGCATAAAGGAAAGAGAAGACTGATAAGGCCTATACCCTTAGGGATGACACCTTGGGTTTAATCCCTAAAATATCTGGAGATTCTGCGTTAACAAAATCTTGACTCTGAAATACTGTTTTATCTGCCTTGGGTGAACATTTCATTCAACAACAGAGAGCTGGGGCTTCATCATATTTAAAGAGGCTACATAAAATATTTTATGCATGCTGGCTGATTGTCTGGTTAAATGTCTGTGGCAAAATCTTCACACATACCAAAGTAAATAAACATCATACCAAAGAAAACATCTACCAAAAACTGAAGAGTTGGCCATATGCAAATTGGCTTTGGTTAATTTCTAACAATGAGAATGACTAGAAATTCAAAACATCAGAAACAAAAGAATTATACATATTTTGGAAGGGGTTTTGGACTGAATAAATAAATAAACCAGATCAATTCAATCAAGAGAAAATAGGCATAGGCTGACAAGAATAGCATATACAACAGGAGGAAGTGCGTGGGCTTTAAGTGTTCTAAAGTTTATATTTATTGTTCAGAATAAAAGTAAAAGATATTTATTGACTTTAGACTTTTTAAAGTTAAATATGTATATTAAAATTTCTAGAGTAACCATTAAAGGAAGAGAAAAAGAATTAATAACTTCCAAACTAATAAGAAGGGAAAGTGAACTGAGAAAATACAATCCAAAAGAAAACATGAAAGGAATAAAGCCTCTAATATTTAAAAATTAAGAAACATACTTCTAAAGAAATCAGAAAAGAAAAAAAAAATAATAAGAAAGAAAGGGGAAAAAGATAAAAGAACTGTCTCTGCCACTAATAGGCTACTAATATTTTACTGTGCATAATTCTCATTTAGTTCCCCAAGGGAGGATCAGATTGCTTGTATCAAACATAATCTTTAATTGATATGTAGACTATCCTAATGTATATTTATGTTCACATATATACATATGCATGTGTGTATTTATGTACATAAACGCGTGTGTATATGCAGGTGTGTGTAAAAGGAGAATGGGGGGTTGGGGGTGGTGGCACAGACAGCGTAAGGACACAGGGAATTTTTTTTTAAAAAGATGTTTCTTTGAAAAGACTGTCTTTGAAACTGACCATCCTTTGGCAAGAATGATGAAGAAAAAAAAGGCAGAAATAAATAATATTATAAATTTAAAAAGGGCCATGCCTACATATGCTACAGACATCGAAAGATAATAATACGGTATTATCAATAATAATTTGAAAATACATATGAAGTGGAAAATTCCTAGAAAAAAACAGCCTGGCAAAATCAACTTTTAACAGAAAACCTGAATAGTACTACAACCATTAAAAAATTTAACCAGCAGTATGAAATCACCCCTCAAAGGGAATTACAAAACCCAGGTAAGTTTTACTAGTAAGAAATGATCCTTATTCACAATACATAGAATCAAAAAGGATTAGTATTCAGAATACATAAAGAACTACACATCAGTAAAAAGGATGATCCAATATAACAACGAGCAAAAATCTTGAATGGGCATGTCACAGAATAGGAAACCTGAATGACCAATAAATATATCCCACTTCATTAGTAAACAGGGAAATTCACATTAAAATCACAATCAAAACCACAAGAATGGCAAAAATAAGAATACCAAGTATTGATGAGAATACAGATTAATTAAAAACGCTACTGAACATGGAAATTATACAACTACTGAAAAACAACCTGGCATTATCCACAGAGATGTGTATATATAACCTGTGTTTTTTGAAGCACTTTTTATACTAGTAATAAACTGAAAATAAACCCACATCCATCAAAAGTAAGATAAACTGTAATATATTCATAAAACAGAAACCTCTAGAGCAGTGAAATTAAATAAGTCTCAGGACTATAATATTGAACAAAAAAAATACCAGCTGAATATTATATACAATAGCATTTATATAAAGTTTAAGGTACACAAAATAAACAATACATTGATTAGAGACCTAATAAATACATGGTAGAACTTCATGAGAAAGAATAAATACCAAATTTACAATTGTGGTTACTTCTGAGGAGAGAGATTATAGGATCAGGGAAAGTGACATAATGGCCTTAAAGGTAATGTTAATGCTCTTTTTCTGTGGCAACCAATATTTAAAACAAAGGTTTCAGTGTGTGATATTTGAAATACAACAGTTATTTTCTTTATGGGAACTTTTAGACAAAGACAGAATCACTGAATAAAATTCATTTATAAAATATACTTTTTTTAAAAAAAAAAAAAGTGATTTTTGAGGCTGGGCAGGTGGCTCAGACCTGTAATCCCAGCACTTTGGGAGGCCAAGGCGGGAGGACTGCTTGAAGCCAGGAGTTTGAGATCAGCCTCAACAACATAGTGAGATCTGTCTCTACCACAAAAAAAAAAAAAAAAAAAAAAAAAAAACCAGAGAGAGAGAAAGAAAAGTATATTTTTGGAATACTAACGAGTACCATGAAATTTCCTGTAACTATGAAACTAAAATCAATCAGGGGTGGGGGGCAGGGGATGTTCATGAAAGAATATTTCTGAGCATGAGCTATACTTGTAACAAAAGTAATACACACTTCATAGCAGTAACACAGTTATTATCCTACCTTTATTGGTGAAATATGAGAATGAGAAACAAATCCATGGACATTCTCAATCTCTGACAGGTTCTTCTCTGAGACATGAACCAATTCTGGACCTATCACCTCATTAGTGATCTGTGGGGAAATGTGCTCTTGAGGAGGTGTATCTTCATCCTGATAACGATATTTCTGTAAAGTGGAGAAAACAAATATGAAGAAGCCCTGAAAAACAAAGTGAATTTACTTCAAATCATGGTTTTCCTAACTAGCAAAATACTCAACAGTTAACAATATGAAAATTGTTTTTATAGTTTAATACATCAAATCTGAGAAAAATAATATTTTATTTTAGAAGTGATGCCAGTAATTTAATAACATGATTTAATCATATTATTAAAAATAATCCAAAGCTAGATGATAAAGAAACCTAAATATTGATTTGCCCATTTCTTTACCTATGTTAGCTGAACCACGTATCCTCTAAGATATTAGCTATCTAAATGAAGTCAACCTGAAAAGCCAAAGTTATTCAGCTAAATTATTCTGGTTTTCTTTTCCAGTTAACTTGCATAAAAATTACTTAAAAACTAGTCATTTCAATTTTTAACTGAAGATTATTCCAGTTGGTAGTAGCATTTTTCTTTCACCTACAAAAATTCTCTCTCTCTTCTCTCACACACCCCTATGCAATCTATTTTTAAAAGATCAACTAATATTTGAAAACCAAAGCTACCTCACACTATACACAAAAATAAATTACAATTATAAGAAATAGAAAATATAGTGCATGTTTCTCAACTCAGGCTGATAAAGTCTATGCATAAACAAAACCAAAACAAAACAGAACATTCTCTTTCATCCATAAAGAAAAGGCACAATAGAAAAAAATTTTTCAACAATAAACAAAGGATTATTAGGCATTATAAGCTGCTCTTGTAAATGGTTTTTAAAAGAATAGTCCCCAAACAGAAAGGGATATTCCAAAAAGGCATACAAATGGGTCAATAAACTTAGAAAAATGCTCGAACTTCTTTGGTAAGCAAAAAAATACAGCATCAAGCATTCAGAGAAATGGACATAGATCATCACATCCATGGTAGAGATCTTTTTCTGGAGGGCAGTTTTATAATATGCTTCAAAAGCCCTGAAAATATTTCTTCTCCTTGATCTAGGAATTCCACTTCTAGGAATCAATCTGAGAGACAGTATCAATGAGGAGCATAAATATTCACTGTGTATAGAAAAAAATATACATTTATAAACACAAAAAAATCTTGACTGCTGAAAGTTACTATACAACCTCCAGCATCAATTTTTAAACAATATCCTTCCAAAAATGGTATAATTACATGGAAAACAACAATCTTGCTTAACATTAGCTTATTTAACATAAGAAATCTGTTTTTATACATAATTGCAATTATTTTCGAAACCAATGTGAGGCTGAAGTTAACATAAACATACTTATAAAATATAACAGTTTATATATTCAGTTGAGTAGAAGTGAAATCTCAGTACTCTCATACTTCAGTAGCAGATATAAGGAATAAAACTGGTACCAACTTTTGAAACTTTACAGGTACTCCACAATTTAGTATGTATTTTAGGGACAGATACATGCACAGGGATATTACTAGAGTTTAGTCTGGAATAAAAGAAAAATTGGAAACAAACTGCCTATCAATAGACTAAAAAAATGGTTAAATATAGTACACCCATCCTAGGAAATACTATGTATAAGTTAAATTAGTTAAAAATCTACTTCTAATAGGAAAAGTTGAAGACATAGATTATTGAATGAGGAAAGCATGCTTCAAAACTATACATAGATATCACAATAAATACTTATTTTATATATAAACTTGTATATACATAAACATATAAAAACTATAAATATATATATATACACAGTTTGAATATTTTTAAGCAAAGCAACAGTGTAGGTATATATTACCATTATATAAGTATATGAGAGAGTGTGTGTGCGTGTGTGTGTGTGTGAGAGAGTGAGAGAGAGAGAGAGTGGGAGTGAGAGAGAGAGAGAGAGAATGAGAATGTGTTTGTGTGTATCTCCATATCCATGAATGTATGTATGTAATTTGGGGGGATAGGAAAGGAATTAAAACAAAAAATGGTTCATCCTGAAAAGGAAAAGAAGAAATCATTGTTTAAAATTATGTCCTTTAAGTATGGTGTTTTTTTGTATTTTTTTTTTTGTATTTTTTTTTTTTTGAGAGAGTCTCACTCTGTTGCCCGGGCTAGAGTGCCATGGCGTCAGCCTAGCTCACAGCAACCTCAAACTCCTGGGCTCAGGCGATCCTCCTGTCTCAGCCTCCAGAGTAGCTGGGATTACAGGTATGCACCACCATGCCCGGCTAATCTTTTCTATATATATTTTTAGTTGTCCAGCTAATTTTCTATTTTTTTTAGTACATATGGGGTCTTGCTCTTGCTCAGGCTGGTCTCAAACTCCTGAGCTCAAACGATCCACCCGCCTCGGCCTCCCAGAGTGCTAGGATTACAGGCGTGAGCCACTGTGTCCAGAAACCTTTAAGTATCTTTTAATCTATAAATTTCCCCTTGATCCCTTTTTATTCTTTGTAATTACTGAAAAACTCAAGGCATTTGACATATAGGGGTTCCCATTAAAATCACTGCATACTCATGGAGTCATTCAATGTGGTCCTTTGGCTTTATTTCTTTAAGTAGGGCAGCTGGACACAACAACTGGCTCAGTCTCAAGTCAATTCTTTTGATTAAACTATAGGTGTTCTTTTATCAGGAAGCACATAATGTTTGGTTATCTCTTTTTGTGATGTTAGCAGCTCTTGATACTCATACCTAAATCAAATCATTCACTGGGAGTTGCAAAATGGTGATAGTCTAATTCTAAATTTCTTTTTCATTAATTTAATGCAACACACGTATTAAGATATAACTCTCTTTACCTACTATTTGGTTACCTGTTGGTATGGTTAACAAAGGAATAACAGGGGAAATACTTGAATTTGTCCCTTCATTTACTAGTTTTCAAGATAGATTAAAAAATTGGCTCCCTATCATCCATCTAAGATGATCAATTAGGTTTCTATCTATCATTCAATGCAATCCCTATCAAAATCCCACCTAGACCTCCCCCCAACTCCAGAAATCAACAAGCTGATCCTAATATCTACATGGAATTGCAAAGGATCCAGAAAAGCCAAAACAAACTTAAAAAAGAAAAACAAAGTAGAGAACTCACACCTCCTGATTTCAAAGCTTACTGTAAAGCTACATTAATCAAGACTATGGTACTGGAATAAGGGTCGACATATAAATCAATGGACTAGAATTAACAGTCCAGAAAGATATCCTCACATTTATGGTCAATCGATTTTCAACATGTGTACCAAGACATACAAAGAGAAAGAAAATCTTTTTAGCAAATGATATTGGGACAACTGGATATAAAGGAATGAAATTTTGACCCCTTCCTTACACTATGCACAAAAATTGACTCAAAATGGACCAAGATCTAAATACTAAATATAAGAGCTAAAGTTATAAAACTCTAAGAAGAAAACTTAAGTGCAAATCCTATGATTTGACCTTGAATTAGGCAATGGTTTCTTAGTTACCTCTAAAGTACCAAGGAACAAAAACAGATAAATTGGACTTCATCGAAACAAACTTTTGTTCATCAAAAGCTACCATTTCCACTATAAGAAAGTGAAAAGACAGCCCAAAGAATAGGAAAAATACTTGCAAATATATATTTGGTAATATCTAGTATCCAGAATACATAAGAAACTCCTACAACTCAACAATAAAAAGACAACACAATTTTAAAATGGGCAAAGGATTTAAACAGACATTTTTTCCAAAAAAGATATACAAATGGCCAATAAGCACATGAAAAGATGTTTAACATCATTAGTCATTACAGAAATACAAATCAAAAGCACAAAATATGACTTTACACCCAACAGGATAACTACAATAAAAAGACTGACAATGATATGTGTTGTAGAGAACGTGGAAAAATGAGAATGTTCAAAATTGCTCGTGGGGATGTAAAATGACACATCTGCTCTGGAAAACAGTTTGACACTTCCTCAAAAGGTCTCACTGAGTTATGTTACCATACGACCAAAGCAATTCCACTCAAGAGAACTGAAAACATCCACCTTAACAAAAACTTGTACATAAATGTTCACAGCAGCACTAGTCATAATATCCCCCAAATGGAAATAATCCAAATGTTCATCAATTTGTGAATGGATAAAATGTGGTATATCCGCACAATGGAACATTCCATAAAAAAGAATTAAGTATTAATATATATTATAAAATGGAACCTTGAAAACATTATGCTAAGATAAAAAAAGGCAGACTCAAATGGCCACATACAATTCCATTTATAGGAAATGTTCAGACTATGCAAAATCATAGAGCCAGGAAGTACATTAGTGGACGACAAGCATTGGGGAAAGAGAGAAAAGGGTATCAACTGCTAGTGGATGTGAAATTTCTTTCGGGGGTGATGAAAACATTCTGAAATTACTGGTGATAGCTGCACAACCTTGTACACAGAACTGTACACTTTAAAAGAGTAAATTTTATGGTATGTCAGTATTTTAATTTAAAAATTATTGTAAAAATTATCATTATAAATTGATGAATTACACAGATTTGGTTTCAATCCACTGCAGATGTCCTTTTTTGAAGCTCAAACTGTCATACCTCTAGCCAGTAGGAATCTCTTAGTTTCTGAATTCCCTTGCATTTGTACCTTTAAGAGAGAACCTAATACAACAAAATACAGTTACCAAAGGTAAATTCTATTATTTGTTACAGGTTGAGCACCCCTAATCTGAAAATATGAAATCCTAAATGGTCCAAAATTTGACAGTACCAACATGACACCACTAGTGGAAAATTCCACATGTGACCTCAAGTGACAGGTCAGAATCAAAACACAGTTAAAACTTTGTTTCATGCACAAAATTCTTAAAAATACTGTATAAAATTACCTTCAGGCTATGTGTATAACATGTATATGAAACATAAATTTTGTATTTAGACCTAGGTCCCAACCCCAAGATATCTCATTATATAAATGCAAATATTGCAAAATATGAAACTATTTTGGTCTCATTCTGTCACAGTCTGTTTTGTATTGCTATAAAGGAATACCTGAGACTGGGGAATTTAAAAAGAAAAGAGGTTTATTTGGCTCATGGTTCTGCAGGCTGTACAAGACTCATGGCACCAGTATCTGCTTCTGGTGAGCTTCAGAGGGCTTCCAATCAAGGTGGAAGGTAAAGGGAGAGCATGTGTGTCACATGGCAAGAGAGGAGGGGAGGTGCCACTCTTAAAACACCCAGCTCTTGTGTGAACTAACAGAGTGAGAATTCACTCATTACCACCACGGGGAGGGCACCAAGCTATTCATAAGGGATCTGCTCCCACTGAGCCCCACCTCCAATATTAGAGACCAAATTTCAACATGAGATTTGGAGGGAATAAACATCCAAACTATCACAAGCACTTCAGATAAAGAATACTCAACCTGTAATGATTCAAAAAAGGGAAACCTTGGGTTCATTAAAATTATATTATTTGAGAAAGTATTTCCAAATAGCTTTCAGACCCACCAATTACACTGCATAGCAATATTCAATCTGTATTTCTTATTATCTAAAGGTTGATTTCAATCTATTTCCAAAATTTTTTTAACATTGAAAAAGTCATATAAAACCATCTGCTAATAGAGTAGAACACAGAAAACGAAAACCTTCCACAAAGATGTTCAAAAAGTCTAACTTAATACTTACTAATTACAAAGCGATGATGAGGGTATAGGAATGAAGGAGGAAGGACATTTAAAAATGACTATAAGTAAGAACATTCTAAACACATTTCCCTCACGTTTTTAAAATGCTTTTAAGGCAGTATCTTTGGTATAAAACCTTCCTCTCTCCTTAATCTTGTTTAACAATATTAGCAATATTATTTTACTTACTACTGAGACTTGAAATCTGTTTTAATTTGGAATGCGACTATGTAACTGCTTCACTGCTGTTAGATAATTTCCAGATAGCTTTCTTTAGAAACAATTAGTTTCTGATTATGGAAGTAATACAGGTTTCCAAATCTATTAGACAATTTAAAATGACTAAAATTAAGACCAAAAATTTACTAACTATTAGTATAAGATTCTTAAATCAACCACAAACAGTTGAACAAATATAATTATTAGTTTATAAATATCTTCCTATAAATACTTATATTCATTCAGTAAAAAAATTAAAAAGAAATATTTTATATTGCATACTGCTCCATGAACTCCAACATACTGCATTTTAAGAAAAACAATGAAATGTTAACATAAAAGCAGTGGTGAGGTTTAATGTGAATTCTTGAAGCAGATGAGAATTAATATGTGTTGATAAATAGAGACAGAACCACCACCAATCTGGAACCCAACTTCCAAATTTCAACAAAACTCGAGGTGCCAGGTGTAAAGTGTGGGTGTTTTGACATGGGGGATAAATAAAACTTAGATGCTGATATAAATATTTTAAATGTTTATAAAAATTCAAGGGTAAGTGCCAGTACAGAAATGAGAAAGACCACATAAACCATTAGAAGACAGAGAAAATTAAAATCAAAAAACAAAAAATCCTCCTGAAAATAGCAAAGTTAACAAATGCGAAGAGTTAAAACAAAGGCACGAAAACCATGATAAATATTAATAAGACAGAAGGAATTTAAAAATGTGATTAGCAAAAAGTGTAAGTACATTATATCTGAATTTAAATTCTATCAAACAAGAGCTAATTTCTAAATTTTTGAGGAAGATGAAAATCTTCCAAAATCATTAGACAATCAGGTTACAGAACCTGAACAAACAAGAGACCGATTATGCTTTGAATATGAATTTTAAAATATTCTGGAAGGGAAGATAGCAAACTGAATTTAATACTATAAAGTGAAATGTGTTCCAAAAATACAAGGATGGTTCAATTTTAAGACATTCATATATCCACATATTTTATCAAATGACTAGATCAAAGAACAAAATTCATATGATTATCTCAATAGATGCTTTAGAACGACTACCTAAGCATCTGCCAAAATTTTATAAGCATTCCTGATTTTAGAGGAAGCAAAACTCTTAGCAATACAAAAATGTAAAGAAATGTTTAAAACATCTACCAACAATTTAATGGTGAAAGATCAGAAGCATTCTTATAAAGTGGAAATCAAGGCAATATCATCTTATTCAACATTTTTCAGCATTTCTAACCAATATGCTAAAAGCAAAAAGAAAGAAGGAAAAAAGGCATACCTGCCTAAAACTGCCAAAAAAAAGAAAAAAAAAAAAAAAAACCACCAGGGTATAAAAGAATTATAAAGAAGTGTGAGCATTTTTTCTGAAGAGATGTTCGTAACTTTCATCAGTTTTTCAAAGGAATTTGGGATAATCACTTTAATGAGTGTGTTTTTGTTGCGGGGGCTGCTATCACTGTCAGAGAATGACCCAGCATAATCATTTTTAGATCTGTAGTAAAAAGCGGTGGGCGACAGTGAGATGGGGAAGGGAAAATATGCGTATTAATATTGTAAATAAAAACTTAAATTTGAAACTAGTGTGTAAATTCATCACCTCTCATGTAATGATACAAGTTATTGTAAATGAAAAAAGATGGAATCCAGTGACAGTGATAATTCTAGTCACAACTTTCGCTTCACTTTAAATACAATCACATGTTGCTTAATGACATACATTCTGAGAAATGTGTCATAAAGCAATTTTGTTTTCATTTAGAGTACACTTATACAACACACAGCTAGGCTATATGGTATAGCCTATGGCTCCTGGGCTACAAACCTGTACAGCATATTACTGTACTGAATACTGTAGACAACTGTAACACAATGGCTAACGTGTATCTAAACATAAGAAAAGGTACAGTGAAAATAGGGTATTATATAACCTTATGGGACCACTGTCATACGTGTTGTCCATCACTGACCGAAACCATGTGTTATGCGGTGCCTACCTGTATTAAATTATGACTACAGAAACCTTAATTTTTAAATGACTGAATCTATAGCAACTTTTCATACAAATAAGAGATTTTTTTACTTAAAATTTTTATCTAAAAAAATTTTTGTAGTTTCAAATTTTACTAGTCATAATGAGATCTAAACCTCCATTTCATAAAATATTTCGAAAACTTTTTCACAATCTGTGTCATAAAATGAGCTAACTACGGTACAAAAATACTGTCTTGGTTTTGTTCTTAATAGTGGTTTAATATAAAGCAGCAGGAAGAGAAACAGAAGAATCATATAACAACTAATATTAGATTGATTCAGTTTTCCTGACCGTGACAAAAGCTGTTTCAGGACCAGCTTACAGCCAGCTGTAGACAAATTTTTAAAATGAGGTTAACTATGCTCTTTGTAAAATACCTGCTGGTTTGTGACAGGAACTACAGTATAATTTTGCTTGTTCCATTAGTTTGTTTATAAAATTATTATATCCATTAACTAGGAGCTGGGATGAAGATTTTAGGTAAAATTAAACTGCTATCTGTGGTTAAACAATACTTAGTTTCCAACCACTATTAACAAAAATCAATCTTGATAATTAGGGGAAACAATTTAGCAAACAATTGATTACTACCTGCAGAAGAATCAATAAATATCTCTAAGTATTTCTTCCAACTACAGGTGGCCCTTTGTAACTGCAAATTCTGCATCTGCAAATTCAACCAACAGCAGATGGAAAACATTCAGGAAAATAAATAAATAAAAATAACACAACAATAAAAAACAATATAAAAAAACTCCAATATGGTATAAAACCTCCTGACATAGCATTCACATAGTATTAGATATTACACATAGTCTAGAGATAATTTCAAGTACACAAAAGCATGTACATAGGTTATAAGCAAGTACTATGCCATTTTAAATCAGGGATTTGAGCATCCTCTGATTTTAGTATTCTGGAGGGTTCTGGACCCAATCCCCCTGGAATACCAGGGGATGGCTGTATTCACTTGCTTGGAATAAAAATGAATTAAAAATCCCTGGAACCACTAACAGCAAGTGCTGAAAGACTAAGATCCAAGGAGAATAGAATTACTAATTCAAACTTTTTAAGGAAAGAATTATGATATGCCAAGATAAGATTTCCACATATCAAATCCTCTTGAGCATGCTGAAAAGAATGTGTTCAACCTTCATATTAATAAAGCTACCCATGTGAGAAATGGTTTGCCTTACCAATATTGGGACTTGCTATTATACTTTCTTTTCGCCTTCCCCCCAGAAATAAAGCCTAGATCAGGGAAAGGGGAGGAATACAATATAAGTAAAACTGTGTTAAGATTTTATAGGAATATATAAATTTCCAAAATTGGCCATGACTGGATGAGATAAAACCCTGAAACAAAAACCACGATTGAAGAGAATATTCTTAAAAAATAATTCCTCAGAAAAGACGACAAAAAAAAAAAAAAAGAAAACCAATCTCACGAATGTAAATACAAAATTCCAAAATAAAACATTAGCAAATAGAATTCAGAATATCAAAATAATATTACCGCCTAATAGCTAAATATCAATAAATCTTTTAATATAATTGGCCTCATTAAAAAGTCAAAAATAAAAATTAATGAATACCAAATAGTCAATAAAAACATCCATTACGGATTAACAACTATATAACTAGATATAGTTATATATAATTATACATAACTGTAAAAGATAACTGAGAAGCCATTAAAACAATGGCTGATTCATTTAACCAGAAGTTAAAAAACTACAGGAGAATATTTGACACATTAATCCAAAGGACTAATCCCACAAATATATATAAAGACTGTAAATCCCTCCAGCTCTCTCTCCAACGCATGGAAAAAGAACGTAATAAGCAAACAACGCAGACAACAGAAATGAAATAACTCTTAAATATACAAAATGATGTTTACCTACTCCCAAAAGTATAAATATAAAGCTACAATGAGATGCCATTGTCAAATATCCAAGTTTGATAACACACTATACTGATGAGGACATGGGAAAAACAAGCACTATCATTTATATCTGTAGAGTGCACATTAGTACTGCATCTATAAAAAACAATTTCACAACCTCTACCAAAATTATTCATACATTTATCCTCTGACTCGACAATTCATCCTACTTTTAGGAATCTGTCCTACAGAAATATTCCCACATGCACAATTGATACATGAGTAAGCAGTTATTCACTGTAGCATTGTCTGCAAAACCAGTAACTAAAAACATCCATCATTATATTTATCAACAATGAACTTGTAAAAGAAATTGTCCCTATCTAAATGAGAGAACATCCTAAGCCATAAAAAGATGAGAAAAGTCTTTAGGAATGTAAATAGGAAGAGCTCCAGAATATAAGGTTAAGCGGCTAAAACAAGTTCAGAACAGTATAGACTGTGCTCCTGTGTGTGTGTGTGTGTGTGTGTGTGTGTGTGTGTGTGTAAGAGGGGTAAAGGAAAATACAAATATTTGCTTAGATATGGAGAAACTAGCATGTACATAAAACAGATGACTTTAGCTGCTTGATAAGAGATTTGTACCTAGGGGAAAGGGTACAAATCTTTCATCTTTATATACCTTTTGGATTTTGAACCACATGAGTGTATTATTCATTCACAAAATTACCTCAAAATTTTAATGAGTGGATAAAATAATCACTATATACAGGATATACTGTGGGGTTTTTTGTTGTTTTTTGTTTTATTTTTGAGACAGAGTCTTGCTCTGTTGGCCGGGGTAGAGTGCCATGGTGTCAGC
>CAUYRT010007202.1:0-11984 GCA_963574885.1 Lepilemur ruficaudatus
CCAATTAATTTCTTTCTATTTATAGTAGAGACGAGGTCTCGCTCTTGCTCAGGCTGGTTTCGAACTCCTGACCTTGAGCAATCCGCCCGCCTCGTCCTCCCAGAGTGCTAGGATTACAGGCGTGAGCCACCGCGCCCGGCCTAATATGGAGCTTTGTTAAGCACAACTCAAGTGTGCTCTCCTAAATCTTTTAGTAATGATTCAGTATATATCTTTAATATGGTGATTTGATGGTTACATTTGGCCTGACTTACTCTTGAGGTCTAAATATTGTTTGTTTTGTTAATGAATTTTAGTAATTTATGAGAGAAAAACTTAACCTGACCTTTTTGCAGCATCTCGCACTCTGGCATTTGGACATTCTCACTCCCACTTTCTTCAGGAAGACCACCATCCCCTTTCTCTGTTCATCTTCCCCACTCACTGTTCCCTCCCCCTTAATGCCAGGGTGCCCCAGGCTTTGCTCCTCAGCGGTCTCCTTCTATATTTGGGGAATGCCATGTTTCAGCCCCCATCCAGACATCCGTGACTCTTGATCTGCTGCTCTCCAACAAGCTCTAGGTCCACACTTCCTTCTAACTGCCTGTACCACGTATCTTCCACCTGCCTTCCTGTGACAGACAGTGCTCCTTCATCATGGCACTTTTGTCTCCCTGAGCACAGACATAGTTTCAGAATAATTTCTCTAACAGTTTGGGGTTCCTGCAGTGTCTGAGACACTCCCAGAACATGGAAGAAGAACTTGCCCAATGACCTTAGCAATCCTTTCCTGGCATTGGCCCCACTTGGGTCACAGAGCCATTTCTAAATGAACCCCTTCAAAGGAGGAAGGGGTTACTTTTAGACCAATCTGACCTACCCCTGAAGCTGGGGACTGTCTCCCATTGTGTGGAGGTGGGGTTCCTTTATGGAAGAAGAATAGGGAAGTGATGCTGGGTAGGCAATGGGCTGCAGTTGTCATGTTGAGTAAGCACAGCTTGTGGGATGTGTAGCCAGCCTCTTTTCTTACTTTCCACTGGCCCTTTATTTTTGCTTGCAGGGTTAGCTCTACCCCTGCCCAGAAGAAAACTCAGGTGGACCTAAGACTTCTGTCACTGCTAGGTAATAAAAAGTCCCATGGTCACTTCATACTACATAAAGTCAATTTAGCAATTAAAGTCTTCAGTCCTAAGGCATAACAGAACTTCAAGCCCAAGTTGAAGCTTCATCCCCACTGCATAAGCAGAGGCCTGCTCCAGGCAGAAAAAGCCTGCAGTTGAGGAAGGGAGGGTGGGTGGGCACAGTGGGCTGCTTCTCACTTTCCTCACCTGATGCTTCTCTTCTCCCACCCATCCTGTGTTGGAGCATGTGGAAGAAGGAAAGGAAATGAGGGCAGGAAATTCTTCTTAAACAGGTACAGGAGCTGTCTGGGGTTTGCAGGTGTCAGAGCTTGTTCTCTCCTGAGTGCTTTCAAAGGATACCCTTCAGAGACCAGACCCACGATTACACTGGGCACAATCACTTGGTTTTCCCCTGATGAGACAGATGCCTCTTCATACAAACTGATGATTGCTTACTCATTCCATAGCCTCTAAGAATCTGATGATACTGAGAGCTTCTCATCTCAGCCTCTTTGCCCCTCCAGAGGGCCCAGGGCCTGACCTAAGGTGACCCTCTGCTAGTTCTCTCTTGTGTGGCCCACATTTGGTGCATGGGACACCCACATCCTTTGCTCAAACTAGTGGAGTGTGGGCTGATTCCAGCACATGACAACCTCTGTTTTATCCTCAGAGCAGTTAGCCAACCCTTTATATATTTCTTGGGTATGAGACAGACGTGCTACCCACCCAACTCTACAGACCCATAGGGAGCTCCCTTGGTGATCCTTTGAGCTCTTTTCCTGGGCTTGAGGAGATGGGAAAGAGATTCCCATCCCTCCCCTTGTATGAGGTGGAGCAGGAGTCACAGAATGCCAGATGCCTCTGAAAACCCTCCTCTAATGGTACTGGACTTTATACCATGGTTTGGATGAGTTTGCAACTGCTCCCTAGGAAACTTTGCATCTTGGTCCAACACCTCATTTTGGAATGTGGTATCTTGTATTTTGGTGTCTCAGAAAAAAACTTGTGTATTTACATGCACATCAATGCAGCTACCAGTTAATTGAGTTTGTCCAGGAGATGAAACTTACTTGCCAGTTCTGTACTCAGCATCCCCAGCACAAGGATGGAATCTTTCTTATCTTTGAATCCCTGTGCCTGGGCTGAGTGCCTGGCTCATTCATTCAGTTAGTAAATATTTGTTGAGCACTGTACCAGGCCCCTGGGGATATAGCAGTGAGCGAAGCGGATGTGGTTTCCGCTGACAAGGAGCTTATATTCTCATTGTGCAGCCAGACATTAAGTGCTACTTCATTAAAATTGTGAGAAATGCAGCAAAGAAGTAGAGGGTGTTGTGGGAGAGACTGGTAGTGAGAATTAGTCTTATCTGGTGGCTGGGGGTCAAAGAAGCCTTCTTGATGCTGTCTGAGTTCAGTTCTAAAGGGTAAGAATTACTGAGGCTGAGGAGAGAGGAGGGCAAGTTTGCTCTAGGGCAGTGGTTCTATGCCTCCCAGGGGACATATTAATATTCCAATGTCTAGAGACATTTTTGGTTGTCACAGCTGGGTCATGGGGTGTCTAGAGACATTTTTGGTTGTCACAGCTGGGTCATGGGGTGGGGTTGGTGCTACTGGCACTTAGCGGATAGAAGGCAGGAATTCTGCTAAATATCCTGTAATGCCCCCCACAATACAGAATCATCCAGCCACAAATGCCAATAGTGCTGAGGTTGAGAAACCCTGCTCCCAGCCCATAAAACAGTGTGAAGACCTTGAAGTCAGGGCACATTCAAGAAGGTAGACAAAGGCTCATGTGGCTGGAGGATAGAGAGCAAGGCGAAGTGTGGATCTAGGGGAGATCAGAGAAGTTGGTGGTGCCCTGTGCCCAGCACCCCATAGGTAGTTGGGTGTCTGGGACTTTGTTGTTTGTCCTGAGAACAATAGGGTGCCCTTAAAGGTTATTATGTAACAGCCTCTAGTGGGTGGAGGCCAGGAATGCTACTAAATATCCTATAGTGCATAGGTCAGCCCCCACAACAAAGTGCCAAAGTTGAGAAATCCTGAATTAGAGGAAGCAAGAACGGCTGCAGGGCAGTCTGCAGGAGTAGAGCTAGGCCGGTGGAAGGGCATAAAAAGAGAAGTTGACAGATTCTAGAGGTTTAGGAGGCAAAATCCTCTGGTCTTTATGTTCCATTATGTGTCAGACACTTCACTAACATCTTGGGATATAAAAGTAAGCAAGACAGGCAAATTTATTTGCTCTCGCGGATCTTAATTGTAGGTGCTCAGTGAATATTCGTTGAATGAATACTTATGAGCATCAAGATTTATTTTTGTTCGCTGACTGTGATTGAGCCTAGTGAGGGAGGGTGCTTTAAATGAGAGACCTAATGTATATAAAGCACTTTGCACAGAGTTTGGTGCCAGGTGTTCAGTAAATGCTAATTAAGTGCCAAATGTCCCACCTCAGGACTGTTCTCCACCTGGCCACAATGCTCATGAAGACAGAAACAGGAGACCACCTTCTGGGCTAAGGCCCATTAATCTTTCCTTAGAGACAGAACAGAAAAACTCAACAGAATCTTTCCTTACCTCAGTGTACTTATAATGGCTGATATGAAAGCAGAGGGAGCAAGAACTTGATTCATTTAACATGGATTACACCGTGTAATAATGTGTAGGCTTCTCTCTAGTTTGTTTTAAAATGTAACAACCAAGTGTAAGTAAATACATATATTCTGATATATCTTTTTAAGTTTCTACTGTTCTTTAGATTGATTGTTCCCATCTTGTGATCCAGATGCAGAATCTCTAGCAGTTGATGAGTCAGCCTGTGTGTGATTCATATGTGCACTAAATTAAGCAGGAGAAAGTGATCTTTAAAAAATGTTATAGACTAAGTCACTCATGCAGAGAGTGAAATGCATTCTCCAATTAGACTAAAAACCGTATTGCCTACTTTAAAATTACTTCCTAAAATTGCTACTTCTTTTAGTGTTTTAGTTTATCCTTTCCCCTTGATATACCTTTTTTCTTCGTGACCTCATTCCCTTAACTTCATTTTTGTGTCTCATTAATTCGAAATTGGATAAAGCTTCTTTAGCAAATTTTCAGAAGTTGTTCATGTGACCAGTTTATGAAGGTTGTTTACTAAAGACACAAAGATGTTTCTTTCTATTCTGGAGGAATTCACAGACCAGAGAGGTAAATGGGCAAGCAAGTAGGCAAACTTAAAATGTGTGGTGATAAGTGGAGTTGAAGAATAGGTGTGGGTGCCAGGCGTACTTTCTCGGATGGTGACATCTGAGCCTGGTCCTGGGAGGAGATGGTTGAGAGAAGAAAGGGGAGTCTTTTCTTTCCCCCCTTTTAAAGGATGCCATAAATAAGATGCCACCACTGATCTTTTTATTCTGCCTGTAGTTGTGTCTTTTCCAGAATGTCATGTGGTTAGAATCATGTAATATGTAGCCTTTTCGGATTTCCTTCTTTCACTTAGCAGTATTCATGTAAGTTTCTTCTATGTCTTTTCATGGCTTGATGGCTCATTTCTTTCTAGCATTAAATAATATTTCATTTTCTAGATGAAC
Source organism: Lepilemur ruficaudatus (assembly GCA_963574885.1). NCBI lineage: Eukaryota > Metazoa > Chordata > Mammalia > Primates > Lepilemuridae > Lepilemur > Lepilemur ruficaudatus. The sequence goes on from CAUYRT010007202.1 coordinate 4,666, forward strand.
CACAGTTTATTCATTTATCTACCAAAGGACATCTTGGTTGCTTCCCATTTTTGGCAATTATGAATAAAGCTGCTATAAACGTTTGTGTACAGGTTTTTATTTGAACACAATTTTTCAACTCAATTGGGTAGATACGTAGGAGCTTGATTGCTGGATTGTGTGGTAAGCCTATGTTTAGCTTTGTGACACACTACCAAACAACCTTCCAAAATGGCCGTACCGTTTGAATTCCCACCAGCAATGCATGAGAGTTCCTGTGGTTCCACGTCTTCAGCAGCTTGATGTTTTCAGTGTTTTGGATTTCAGCCATTCCATTAGGTGTATAGTGGTGTCTCATTCTTGTTTTAATTTGTAATTCCCTAATAACATGATGTTGAGCATCATTTCATATGCTTATTTGCTATCTGTATGGGGTTTTTTTTGCCCATTTTTAATTGTTGAATTTTAAGAGTTCTTTGTATGTCTGTATATATACAGAGTTAAGAAGTATTCTATTCCCTCTGCTTCTGTTTTCTAGAAGAGATTGTAGGAAATGGGTATAATTTGTTTCACTTTAAATATTTGATAGAATTCACCAGTGAAACCGTCTCTGTGTGGTGCTTTCTGTTTTGGAAGGTTATTAGTTATTGATTCAAATTCTTTAATAGATATAGCCGTATTCAGATGACCTGTTTTTCCTTATTTGAGTTTGGTGGGCTATATCTTTCAAGAAGGTGGTCCATTTCATCTAAATGATCAAATCTGTGGATATAGAGTTGTTCATAATATTCTTTATTCTTTTTGGGGGGAGGTTATTATAGTGATTTCTTTTAAATTATTATGGCTAAACATATATAACATAAATTTTGCCATTTTAGCCATTTTTAAGTGTGTAACTCAGTAGCATTAATTACATTTATGCTTATGCAACCATCACCACTAATCTATTTACAAAACTTTTTCATCACCCCAGAAACTCTGTAACCATTAAGAAATAACTCCCCATTCACCCCTCCCTTTAGCTCCTGGTAACCTCTAATCTACTTTCTTTCTGTCTCTCTGGGTTTGCCTGCCAGACATTTTATATAATGGAATAATACAATATTGGTTTTTTTGTTTTTTATTTTGGTTTTTGTTGTTATTGCAGTTTTTGCTTGTTTTTTGATGTTTATTCAGGGAAAGAAAGACTGTAGTTGCCTCTTGCACCATTTTACTAGTATCATACTCCAGAGTGGTGGGGAACCTGTGATCTTCTCATTTTAAAATTGTTCATTTTTAAGAACCAAAGGAGGCAAGAAACCTTCATCTTTCTGTGCTGCACCCCTTTTAATAAAGGATTTGTTCTATAAAATTTGGATCCAGTGAAAAGGCCACACTTAAGGACCTAGAAGGCCATATGTGACCTTGAGGCTCCAGGTTCCCCACCCCTGTGATTATTGGTTTTTTTTCATGTAACATTATATCAAGCACTTTCTCCCTTGACTAGTCTGTAATGCTCCACAAATGAAGAAACTTTGTTTTGGTCATTGCTGAGTTCTCAGAGTCTAGAATGGAGGCACATAATATTTATTGGCTGAATTAAGTTATTAAGTTAATATGTGAAACTTCATTTCATTAAACTTTTTTATGGCAATTAAATTTTGCCAGAATGAAATTAAAAAACCTTAATTAGAATAGTTTTGGCTTCTGGTTTAAAAATTATAGTATTAATAGACATAGTTACCAGGTTAAACCATCTCTTTGTTCATATTTTAGTTCTATTTTTTTTCACATGATATACTGTCATTATTTGTTTCATAATTTGTCTTCCTAGTAGTCTTAGCAGTAAATTCACTGTTATTTCATACTTTTATACCTATGTTTCCTTTGTAGTTTCAGAGTATTTGGATATACAAGAGCTGTCTGGAAAGTATCCAGCCATGAAAATTACATACTAACAATGGTTGGATGCTTTCTGGACAGCCCTCATGTATCAGCTCATTTGATTTTTCGTAACCACTCCGTATGGGATAAGGTAGTATATTTTAAATTTTACAGTTGAAATTTAGTGTTAAGTGACTTGTCTAAAATAGCAAAACTAGAGTTTAGGTCAAGCATTCTGACTCACCACCAAGTGTACTTTTGTGACACTTAATCTGAATGAATAGCTGCAGCATTGTCTAGTAGAACTTTGTGCAATGATCAGAATGTACTATATTTCTGCACTGTCCAATATGGCAGCCACTAACTGCGTATAGCTGTTGAGCACTTGAAATGTGGCTAGTGTGACTAAGGTACTTAATTTCTCACTTTATTTAGTTTAAATTTAATAACCACTTGTGGCTAGTGGATATCGTATTGGACAGTGGAGAACTCAGAGATAGAGTAACTATTTGCCTGGACATTATAGCAAGGACTCAAACATTGGCTGCAGAGGAGAGCACTGGATTTAAAGTCTTTTCCTGAAGAATTCTGTGACTCTTAAAACTATAAGCAATAAAACAGGCAAACCTAGACATACCTGGAAAGTTGGTTTGAGTACATTTTGAAAATATCTTTTAGTAGTTCTCTCTCTCTCTCTTTTTCCTTTTTCCTTTAGCCAATTGTGGTTGCTGGAGGTTCTTTTTTTGTTTTTACTTTTTGTTTTCTTTTAGATACAACTTTTATACAGTAAAGTACACTGTCAAAGCTTTAATGTTCTTAATTCTGACTTCTAATACAATTTCCTTTATTATTTTGCCTCCTTTCTTCTTCCACAAATGGCAAACAAATCCTTCCTTTTTCTCTTTTCCTGTATTTCCTTAAAAATCTTAGCTCTCTTCTAGGAAAAGTCTGTCATGATTAGCCCTGTCGTTTATTATTTCTTTTTTCTGATAGTGTTTAATATATTTTGATCTGCACTCATTCAAAAGCTAAACAATAAGTACTCCTACATCATTTCATGCAAATAAATGATTAGTCCTTAATAGAGCCCTGGTTTCCATTTTGTGCTCCTTAAAAAAATCTGTTCAGCAAACATACGCTGTATGTCTAATTCCATAAAGGATCCAAAGAAGGTGGGCGTGGTCTAGAAAAGTGTCTTTAATTAGTGTTTGAGTAATAGTGGTCATGCATCTTGGGTTTGAGTTATTTCCTTTAATTTATGTGAAGAGGGGAAAGAAATCACCCCAGTTTTAATAACCATTCAACTGGTAACATGAAATGGGTTAAGTTTTTTTTTTTTTAAAGTTGTGCTTATTGCCCTAAGCCACTTTGCATTGAGAAAGCCGGCGTCTTTAATCAAATTGATCAGAAAGTCCTGCTGGTGATGAGCAGCTTTAGCTTCCTAATTGGTATCAATCGTGGAGGGCAGTTAGAAAAGATAAATCTTAGAATATATTTAGTATATCTCGTTCTTTCTTTGAGTGCCTCTTAATGCAAAACAAATTTTCTTTTCAGAAACTATGAAGAACGTGTTGTAATCCAGAAACATGTTACATTCCTGTTGGGAAATAGACTAAGAGACCTGAGAAGTTTCAGGGGGTTTGCAGGTCTTTGCCTTGACGAAATCTGTGGACATGTTAGTTCACAAAATAGAAGCTGCTTGCTACAAGGGGGGCATTGTCAGAGGACGTTTGCAAAGCAGCATTTCTTCTCTTGCTGCTGGTCATCACCATGAACTGTTTTGCAAAGCAGAAGCTCGGTTTGGGCCCTTGGCAGAGAACTGATTAAAATGCCCGCCCAGCAGATAACGTGCAGCTGGAGCCATCCTAGACTTCAAGACTATTCCTGCTTCACTCCTGACTACATGTCTCTGTGTTTAGAAGTAGATTGGAGCAGTACACAGACTCAGTGTTCTCATTTTACACATTTTATCTTTAATTTGTATGCTCAGCTAGGTCTGTTTCTAACTTAGAGCTTAACATGCTTATCTTTGAAAAATTGTGTAACCGTCTGTTCTTATAGACAGAATTAGGTAAGGTTCCCCTGGAAACCTCAAAAAATGAACTGTATACGTAATTCTCTAACAAAAGACGACTATTTGCTGTACCAATAAATACTGATGGGGGCCTTCATTCGGGGTCTCAGTTGGCGGGAAGCCGAGAACCCCTGATTCCCCATCTTTTAAACTGCTCTTCATCTCTGTGTCAATCATTTCTCCGTCTATAATATATCACTTCTTTATTTCTTATTTCCACATCCCTTGTGACGATCCTACCTTGGGACTTGTTTGTGCTGGGAGGGTGGCCAACTCCCGGCACATTGCCTTCTTTCCATCCCCCATGCTTGGGTGAGGACAAGGTTAGAGGGACCTTGATTCTGAGGCAGCTTCCAAGGTATCTTAGCATGTTAAGGCACCTGAGCTCCAGCAGAATCATACGATATGTAAACTTTTGAGACTGGCCCGCCCCCTTTTTTTTGTTCTATATTCAGCATAATTCTCTGGAGATTCATTAAAGTCAATGAAAGGTTCTCTGTCTTTTGCAGCAGTCTCTTTTCCAGAGATCTGGCTTTACAGTAGTAGAATAGCTCAGGAGCTTTCTTCCTAGTGTTATATTTGGGCGCCTCCATATGCTGTAATTGGAGATTAAGAATTTTAGTGGTTTTCTTTTTAGTAGTGTCCTCAAGAGTGCCGGCAAGCTGGTTTGCCAAATTAACTAGATCAGGAGTACACATAGTTTCTCATTCCATGCAGGCTCTTTTGACCAGCTGGGGGTTCTAAACATAGGCCATTCGCAAACAGAATTAAAGGTTACTGGAGTAGAATCAACATCTATAGGTAATCCAGCGTTTTCTTTAAATACAATCTGGAACTGGCTATAATAGTTGTAAACTGGCTAGTTAGGTTTTTTGGTATAGCCCTAGAATATTTTCCAGTCTGAGGCTTTAGGAAAAGCCTTAAGAGGCCTTGTAGGGTGGTTTTTTTTTTTTTTTTTTTTTTTTTTGCCATGCCTTGGGCTCTATCATAGTCTTTGGGGGGTGTTTGGCCTAAATTTCCCTCAGGATCACACCAGTAGGCCTTGCCCATCCACCATTGTGCCTGACCTTACCCGACAAGTATGTGAACCAACCGGTATAGGTCAGAAACTTCTGGCTGATAAGCCTGGCTATGTTGAATTTATCAGCAAATCACTGAAGGTCCCTCAGTGACCTTTGGGAATTCCTTGGCAATGGCTCAAAGGTCAGCCCTGCTCCAAGAAACAAAAGAAATATGGGGTTTAGAGGAATCATCAGTGAGTTTAACTTTAAAGGAACAGGTTTTAGCAGGCCAAGGAAGGCTAGAGAGGGGGAACAGGTGAAAGAGAAGGGAAGTCTCTTCCAGAGAGGGAAGAGTTTGGGTCCTTAAAGCCTTGTCCTTTCTTAGCTGTTTGTTTATCTCAATTAAGTTTAAGGTAGTATCTTGTAGAGAGGGCAATTTTAGGATCCTGAATGCATTTAGAAGCTTTGAGGTGCCAATTGAAGTATGCCTCCCACTCGGATTGTTTAATTTTAGGACCACAGTCTTCTAATTTTCTTCCAAGAAGGACAAGTTTGGGGAACTCAAAAGATCCTCAGGGTGGCCATCCACATTAGTTTTGGTTCTCTACCATTGATTTAAAAATGTGCATGAGAGAAGACCATAACTTTTGAACATATTGCTAGCAGGGGTCCCAGAAAGGGGGCCATTATTGCATGCTTTAGAATTTTGGACTCCCATTCTGCTGCTTCTTAATTTCTTGAGAGCAAAAGGAAAACCCTGTAAGCCCTGTCAGGGAACACTTGGGGTTTAGATCTGTGTGAAAATATGAGTATAAGTGTACACAAGCAAACCAGAACAAAACTGAAATCAAAAGTTCTCCCTATCAGGGTTCTCTTTCATAGCTTTAATAAAACTTTCCATAGAATACTGTGTGTCGTGAGCCTTAAAGGTCCTTATGACCTCCTGATTTAATTAGTCCACTTTGTTGGCTTTGATGTTGAACTCACAGGGTTCTGGGTGCTCGGGGGCATTGTCCAATATCAAAAGAACTTTAAAAGGCAGTCCTTTACTAGCAAGGTACTTCCTGACTTCAGGGACAAAGCATCTATGGAACTAGTCCAGAAAAACAGTTCTCTTTGTCCAAGGCTTCTTTTTGTATAGGCAAAAGACTAGTAGCTGGTGTTTATCTTTTCCCTTCAAAGCTTGGTGGTTAGTAGCTTTATAGAGAGTCCTAATCGTAAACCTGACTGCATTTTCACAAAACAGTAGGGTTAGCCTATCCATTCCTGCCCTAAATCCTGGTGCTTACTTCTCTTCCTTACTATTAAGTGCTCTTTGTGGCATTTTTCCCCCAGAATTAAATTAAATTTTGTCTGCATTAAAAACATGTTCAGGCAGATATTGTTTGTCCTCAGTGATTTTCTTAATGGCGTCTGGACTACTGCCTCTTGGTTGGCAGAAGCTGCTTCTCCTGCTAGCTTGGTATTTTTAAGTCAAACCGCTTTCTAAAATTATCAGATTATCCTTTGCTGGAGTTAAATTCTCCAGCTTTAGATCCTTCATGTTCTTTTTGCTTTAAGTTGTGACATAGTAACTTGTCTTTTTCTTGAATCATATTAGTGTCTATAGGTAGATATTCCTTTTTTATAACAATCCTGCATCCACATAAAAGCTGCATTTTCAACATTAGATTAAAAAGGTGTTTCACAAAAAGTGCAAGGTTTTACATCTGCTGGTGTAGCTGCAGTGCCGGTTTCGTGAATTTTTCTTTTCTTTACAGCGATCATTGCGCTAAGTTCCTTTATCTTAAAACGTTTGGTAACCACAGCTGTAGACCTCTATCTATGGTATATATCAAACAATTCAGCTTTTTCTTGTAATGTCGTAACTTTTCTCTGCTCCTTGGGGACACTTCCAGCAGCACTAATAGCACTTCATAAGAGTCCTGTGGTATTTAGCGCAAAATGTACAGGATTGCACTAAACATGAAAAATACGGGAGAACTGTTGCGAGATCACTTTTTGCTGTGATACGCAATTTACTAGAGATACCTACCAACTACTCATGGGGAGATAATTAGTGTCACATGGAATTTCAAACAGATGTAACACTTGAGCTCAACTCAATAGCAACAGGAGATGGCTGTGAAATTATTACAATAGTATGGCATATGCTACAGTTAATTTTATGCAGTTATTTAATATTGCATCTTTACATTTCTCTCAACTACAAACTGTGTTTATGTGCATAAGTTTTGATAAATTTTAGCTTCTTGTAATAGATTTAAGTTTTGGCTGATGAAGACAGAAGTAGTAGGTGCAGCTTCTAGGAAGTCTCCTTAACGGAGGGGCATATCTTTCCCTTTCTTTCCTTTCTGCTGTCTGTAATGAAATTTAAACGACTGGGGCTCCTATAGCCCATC
>CAUYRT010007203.1:0-14589 GCA_963574885.1 Lepilemur ruficaudatus
TTGACAGAGTAGATTTTTGAATGTAACAAGATAAGTCAACTTGAGTGGTAATATATTTTGGGAAATCAGCTCACTACAAATTGTGACTGTAAACATTGTACTGTAAATGCTTTGTAGTTTTCCCCCAATAAAAAATAAAAATAAAAATAAAAATTGTCACTGAGACACGTTACTTCTCATATGATGTAATAGACATTAATGTGGGTGATTAATGTCCTCAGATTATAACAATTATCAACTCCTATTGCCAACATGAATAAAAACAATAATCTCCAACATTGAATTAGCACTTTTATGATGTTCTAATTTCTTTCACTTTACCATTTGCTTCATTTTAGAGATAAGAAAGCTGAGATCCAAAGAGTATCATATCTAAATTTACAAGGATAGTAACTATTAGGTATTAGTTACATTTCTTAAATATGAACTGTGGATTTTATTTTGAAAAACATATATTCGACTATTTAATCTTTTACTTGTAGATCATCTATATTGTTTATTTATTTAACAAACATTATTGAGCTCCTAAGTAAGGTACTGAACTAAATTTGGAAGATACTTCAGGGAATGATCCAGACATAGTTCATCCCCTATATAATTTATAATATGTTGGTGAAGACAGTTATTAAACAAGTGATCAATATTATGAAACAATTTGAGTTTTCTCTATACTTGCTCCATGGTTAGTTACAGATACAGTGTAGTATGTTTCCACTGCCTTTTGTCTTCTGTGACATACTGGTATACCCAGATACACTGGATCTTAGTTGGGTGATAACTTGTTTGAAAGAACCAAGAATCATTAAATACACATAAAGAGGGCTGGTGGTGTTCAAGGGACGGGGATAGACATCCTATATTCCAGAGGTTTAAGTAAATGTGTAGGCTCTGAGGCTGAATTTCAATGAAAAGGCTTAGACCTGAATTTCAATGAAAAGGGAGGAAGAGTATGTCGTTGAGACCAAATTCAGCATATGCAAGGTCAGAGCGTACAGGCTATATTCTATGGAGAAGCAGAAAGGATGGACAAAACAGAAGAAAAGGCCAGAGTAAATCTCTAAAGAAGAACTGTGGTCTAGAAGGTGGGCTGCTGGGGAGATGCTGCCTTTCATGGGGTAACTCAAGGCTTCTCTTGATAGCCCTCTAGGGCTGTCTATTCTAGCCAGAGAGAGGGAGAGCATCTCCTAATACAGTCCATCTCCCTAAAGCAACTAGAAGTCAAATAAGAAACCTCTTTGTAATTCCCATGAAATTTAGAGGGTAGGGAGGTAGTGGGATTTATTTTTCTTAGCAAAAAATTTTTCTTCTAGGTAGAGACAATTTTGGGGGGAGGGTGAATATGATTGAACAAGAGCTGAGACTATCAAAAGGCTAGTTGAATAACAATGAGTTATTGATAAACTGCTTTTTAAGGAGGATGGGTGCAGTTAACCTGAGTAATTCCTCAAGTGAGGTCATTTAAATTTTGGGTGGATTCTGAATTTGTTGAGACAGTAAAGGATAATTTGGAGATTTGTGGGAAAAACATCAAGGAAGAAAAACACCTATTGGCTGGTAGCTAAGGAAACACTTTTGGTGCAAAAAAAAAAAAAAGCCTAATGGAGATTGTTACTAAGTTGTTTGCTATGAAGTATGCAATCTAAATTCTCTCTTTTATTTCCCCAATTAAAATCTGCATTGCTCCTTGCATTACTCCTTGCAGTTAACTTTTGAGCTCATGACCAAGTATTGCATCCTTATTAAAGTTGGTACAGGAAAATGTATAGGTTATTCATATGGAGAGTCATATACTGTTACAATATTCATAATAATAGATACCACTCACTTGGCATTACTATGCTCTAAAATGTTCTCCTTATGTTGTCTAATTTACTCTTTACCTCAGTGGTATGATTTAGTGTGTAGTTAGGCTTTGAATTGTCTTGGCCTTGAATTGACCCATAGCATTACTTCTCATCTTCCATAGGCAAAACTTGGTCGGGGAGACACTAGATATAAAGGGAGCTGGGAAAGACAGTCTCCAGTTGGACAGCTCTTCCCCAGTGTGACTATGCTTTGAAAGAGAAAGCACACATCTTGTGCACATAGAATGTGCGCAGTCACATTGGCCATCTCAGTCAGGAAGACAGTATCCCCATTATACATATGAGAAGACTGAGGCTTAGAGAAATTAACTTTCTCAATGTCATACATGTAGAAGAGGAAGAGTCTGATCCTTAATGCATATCCTTAATGCATATGATCTAATTTAAATATAAGACAAGGTTTCTTTAAGTGAAATGAGGTAGATGAAATAAAGTTAAGTAGGCAGCCCCAAACATCAGGGTGAAAAGGCAGCAGAAGCCTTTAAAAGGAATAAATAACCTCTTTGGATAAATAAGGAATGAACTCAAAGATACATTGTTAAATAGAAAAGGAGGAAAAAACCATTATGACATAAATGGTATATTTAAAATTTGTAATTATACACATATATATGCATGCATGTGTGCTCTTGCATTCATAGAGTGTCTCTGGAAGGACATACTCTATGTATGGATACACAGCTGCTGGTATAGTGGTTTCTTGTTACTTCTGGGGGCTTGGAGAGGCACTCCCTTTCATTATACACCCATTTAAACCTTTTGAATATTTTTTTTTTTTAATGAGTGGTCTCCAAAGAATATTCCTTTTTTTCTTTCTTCCGAAAATTTTATTGGGGGAAAACTACAAAACATTTACAGTACAATATTTACAGTCACAATTTGTAGTGAGCTGATTTCCCAAAATGCCTCTTGTATTATCCTGGATTAAGCTTGAGCCCATTATTTGAAGTGAGGTGACACAAGACCCGAAGAATGGGCCCCACTTGTACTTGCCTTTTGAATATTTTTATGTGCATGTAATTACTTATGCAAGTTTAAAAAGTTTAAAAATATAAGAACTGCTACTCTTTCTCTAAGTTGGAGAGAGCTCTTTCTTGCTGACCTTTGCACCCACACTCTTTTATGGCTGCCATGTGGGCTGCAAGGATGCCATTCTTGACTCCCTTTGATTTGAAAATGTATTAACTCCTGGAAATCTTAGGGGACATTGATCCTGGTCCCATTGTCAATATGCAAATATTTGGCTTGGTTCTGCCTCCTCCTTTCCTGGCACTTGAAGCATCTAGGTTGACTAAGCATTAACCAAACCCCCTTCAAATTTACCACTTGTGCTTGGATCCACTATCCTGAGGCTGAAAGTCTAACCAGCCTTCTGGTGACTGGTCCCAATGTAGCACACATGTAGAAAATCTGCAAGAATAAACCAAGACGTATGATTGGCAAATGAGTGATTTGCCAAAGGGTAATGAGTTTCAAAGAGAACAAAGGGTAATGAGTTTTCAAATGTAAATTCCTATGATTAAGGATTTGGAAGAAAACAGGAATCACTTTTTTTCCTGTTCATGTTTATTGAAGCAAATCATTAGTGTTGTTTATGCCAGCCATCTAGTTAGGTCAAACTTTACCGTGGTCAGAACTGATTTTCACAAACATGCAAGTAGGTGGAAATAACTTAAAAATATCCTTGAATGGAAATAATTACCATTTCATATAATCAAGAAAATATATCTTGTGCTCACTTTGGCAGCACATACGCCAAAAAAAAGAGAGCATATCTTTCTGCCAGAAAGTCCCTTTCCTACTTGGCAGAGTCCTAATTACCGTTGCTCAAAAAAAGAGAGTTGATGCCTTAGTTAAAATTTCTAGATTCCCATGTTTTAAGTTGTTTACTAGAGTTTAGAAAATGCTAAAAATTATCTTTTAGTACAAAATGGCTTCACAGACAATAATTATTTTTTCAGTTATGTGTAAAGTGTTGTTCAACTACTTTTATCTTACTCTTAAGCCTTTTTTTAAAAAAGGACAGAATGCAACCAAACAAATGTAAAAATTAATCCTTAATCTTAATAGCTAAATCTCCCTTTAAAATTATATACACAATAGTTATCTCCACTAGAAGTTAAAACAATTTGAACAGTTACAAAGTCAAAACAAAATTTATAATTAAAAGCTTTTTTGGACACAAATTACATTAGGCTAAGGTATACCACATTTCTTAACTAGAACATGATGCTCTGCTTGTAATGCAGGCGGAAAAATATAAATTTTACTCTTCATACATTCTCAAATTCTTGTTTGGAGTACGGACATATTACATATGTTCTTTAATTCATTTATGTATTTACTGATGCCAAACATTTCTAAGATTATTCATTTTAAACATTTTTGGACAGTGAAAAACATCAGTATACTTTATGCTTTCTTTACTTCAACTTAGAAATGGATGTCTCAGCTCAAAATGTCAACTTTTTAAACCAAACAGAAGAGCCAGAAATTATATTCTAACATTTAGATATGAGAGTAAAGATGAATACTGGCTGCTATCTTAATAGCTTTCTGGTTTTGTTTTTATTTTCTTTTTGCTTTTTTATTTCAATTCTCCTCCTTGCCCTGCAAAACTTTAAAACTGAAATGTGGTGATTTCCTTTCCTAAGATTTTGTTATTGATCAAAATAACTAAAAACAATTTACTTGTGTTTAACAAGTTAGTTCATGATATTTAGGTTTACCAATGCTTTTCAATCTTATTAAAAATTTACGGTACATCCCAACGTCAACTAATGGACTTATATCTGCCAAGGAGCAACAGGAGCAGAAACAAGCTTCTTCTCTGGTAGAGAAGAATCTATCAAAATATTGCTTTGCCTTTTATTCTTCAAAAACTTGTTATACCAACTATGTATTTATCTTCTCATCTCTCCTAAACTCGTTTGCAAGATTTCTCCTGTACCTTACATCTGAATACTGGAGCTCATTGAATGGGATCCTTTTTCTTGTCTCTCTCTCTTCCTTAATTTTCTCAAGCAGACCTACAGCCTAAATGCCGTATCTGTGTGGATGACTCCTACATTTATACAGCACTTTGACAACTGTGAATACCCTTGTGTCTGGCACAAAGGCCCCAAAGGCCAAAAGCAACACAGTACCATGCAAGTATTTCCACTTTCTAGAGAAGATGCTAACTCATGTGGCGTGGTCCTACTGAGACTGGGAAGCCAGTACTATCAGCATTAGCCTGTTGCCTGCCTTCTGAATCCATGAAGAAGACAGCAGATCCATTGGAGGTCGAAATAGCCACTGTAGTTAAGGATTTTTTGGAGGAGCTTATCAGTATGCTATACATTTCTCCCATGTTCTCTGTCCAGCCATGAAGGATGGGTGGGGTTTTCCTCTCTTATCTTAAATCATGTGAGTTAAGATTTATGAGAACTATTTAGAATTTAGCACAAGTTTTGAGGCACCCAAGGACTAGTACAAGACTCACTCTAAGGGCACCTGAAGGCGAGTTCATCAGTATGGCACTAGAGACAGAGTAAAGAAGGTTATGTTGGGATGAATTGCAAGTTCACCAACTCAAGTCAAAGTGTGTATTTTGCAAGTGACAAATGTGGACTTCATGGCTCTCTTGAAAGTGGATAGTCTCAGGAAGGTTTCCTGCAAGGGTATTTATTGGCTAAGGCTATATCAGTTGTTCACTTTGCCCTACCCAGAAGGCACGGATCCTGCATTTTAATCATATCAATTGTTTCTCCTCTGTCCCCTAAGCCCCTTGGAATCCTGCAGAGACTCAGAACAATCACAAGCTCCTGGAAGCATGAGGGCATGTCCCAGTGTGGGGCTAAAGGGTCCAAATACGGGACAGCCAAACTTGGGAGAGGAAACGTTTCAAATTGGATGAGTACGTGGAATTTTATTAGTTTGGAAACTATAGTGAATTTTTATGTTGCCTGATACTGATCTGAAAAGCCATGAGATTCCTCCATTCAAGTGGAAGGAAAGAACAAGTCAACAGAAAGGAGATAAAAAGAAAGGTTGGGGGAAGTATAAAGCTACTTTCTGCTTACAGCCTACTGGGTACAGGTCCTTCTAAACAATTTTTGCAGTTTTATATTATACCCAAACTTTACCTTTGAGCTCTAAAATTAAATATGTAGCTGAACACTTGACATCTACGTTTAGACGCTTTGTAAACATCTGTACCTGAACACACCGCAAAGTTGATTCCAGCCCCTCGATGTTGATCTGATTCTTCCTCCAGCCTTTCCCACCCCCTTACAAGGCTTTGTGATCCACCCACCCTCCCAAGCCAGGGAATCGACAGTGACCCCTCCCTCTACCCACCATACATGTCTAATATTTTAATATGTCTTGTTAAATCTCTCTCCAAAATACATCACAAATTCATCCTCATCGATTCATAGCTATTATTATAACTCTTGTGCAGGGCACAATCACCTTCCACCCAAACCACACCAGGTTAGTCCCCTAACTGATCTCTCCACATCTGTGCTTGCCCTTTTCCAGTCTCTCAACATAGCGGCCACTGTATTAAGTAAACATTTTATCGAAGTGTTTCACTCATATGGTATAAACATAAAGCAGGTTTTTCTTTTTCCAATAGTCACAGAGCCATTGTTTCTACTAGGGAGTGTCTCCCTGAGCCATATCCCGGTCTGATTTCCTAAGTTTTCAGTCACTTCTGACTAGTAGTCTCATTCAGCGTCTAAGACTCAGTCCTATTTATTTGAACACTTTCACCCCATATCTAATCCAGCTCTTTTGTCTATCCCCTAAGCCCGGGAAACCTTTGCAGTTCACATGGCTGTAAGCAGAGGGGCTCTTGCTTTTCTTGCTTTTCTTGGCCCTTAACTTTCTAGACGTGGGGAAGGGGAAGAGGCTGGGATGGCAGAGTGATCTCCCTTATGACCTTCTTGCAAGACCATAGGCTTTTCCTTGTTTGCTTGGAAACCACTGTTCTAGCTCCAATGTCTGTGACCTGCAGTGGACAGGTAGCAGCACCCTCCTGGACACCAGCCATCCCTAGTAACGTTCAGCCACGTCTCTGGCCGTGGCCTTGGCCGCAGCCCAGGCTGTACACTTGTGGCATGTGTGCCTCTTGTTCCACGCCATGTCCCCAACAGACCTACAAGCCATCATCCCAAACCTATAACGCTTCTACAGGAAGATGTGAGATCCGAGACACTGGGAGCAGGAGGGGCAGAGGCCCTCAGCACGAGTTTCTCTCTAATTGTTTATATCTTTACTTCGTGGGGCAGGGCCAGGGCCACAGCTGACTGGGTTCCCCAGGAACTGCATCCTAATTGTCAAGCTCTTCTTCTTGCACCTGCTTCCCCTCCCCGAGTAAACTCTAGGGCATGTTTAGGAAGAATGAGGAAAAGAAAATGGAGAGTATGTGATAATCACATTGCCAGGTGCCAAGAATCTCTGAACTCTGCTCTAACTCTACTTTTCTTAAGATTGATGTAAACGAATACATTTCAACTTAAGCCACTTTAGTTAGGTTTCTATCACTTACAAATCAGAAAATAGTGACAACTACTACCTATAAAGCAGGAACCAAGCTAGTGCTTTATATCAAGGCAAACAGAGCTAAGGACCATGCATAAGAGCCAACTCAGCAGGACCACTTGGTATGCTAATTTGTGGCTTTGGGGGCGGGGTTCTGTGGGTGATTTTTTTTGTTTGCTTGCTTTGTTTTCTTTTGCTTTAATTCATGTTTGAATAGTACAGTGCTACTAAAAGCACAGTCTATAACAGAATGAATACAGAAAGCATATAGAACTGAGGGCAATTTGATATTGTCACGGTATTCAAGCACGTGATCAGTGAACTCATCACTGGAAGAGAAACTGACAGGTTTGAGTGCTTTTCCTTCATTTTCCTAGTAATTCATTTTTATTGTTTTTCCAAAGGTAACAGTCTGTGTTTGAGTGGGAGAGTAAGAAGGGAAAGAAGAAAGAAAGAAAGAAAGAAAGAAAGAAAGAAAGAAAGAAAGAAAGAAAGAAAGAAAGAAAGAAAGAGAGAGAGAGAAAGAAAGGAAGGAAGAAAGGAAGAGAATGAGAAGGGAAGTGAAAGAGGGAAGGAGGGAGGGAGGGAAAAGGAAAGGAAAGAGAAGGAAAGAAAACTGACCCTTTACCCCAAATAGCTTAAACATGACTGCACTAGTGTATATTACATAATCTCTGTAAACTGCCTGAAACTCCTTGTATAATGCAGTAAGGGATGACATAAGCACATAAACACTCAACTGCACAACTTTGGTTGTCTGAGCCTCCCTCCCACTGATGTTCTCTTTCCCAGCCCATCCAGCTATATGCACCTACTCTTTTCCCCACCTACCTGGCCAATTTCCTCATCACCATACTGCCAGCCACTACAGCTTTCTTCAATTACGTTGCTTAAAATGCTGTTGAAACTGAAATGAACGCATATTACAGTGCCTAAAGGAAAATGCTCTTGTGGCCCACGATGGACCATGATCCTCAATAACTTTTTCATGCCCTGTTATTGACTTGTGCCTGAATTTCTTTACAGTTTATGATAAAATTGCATTCCCACCTTTTCATGTCAAACATTTTACAGTTTATGTAAGACCTCATTCTCTAAAAAGGTGTTCAGGAAGATTAATGAATCCATTTGTATTAAGAAAAGCAAGTATTAAGAGGCACAGGAATAAAATGTTTATGTAATGATGCTGTTACACAGTGTCTGAGTGCAGTCTGTTGGAAACTCTCCTGCTAATTAAAAAATAAAGGTAAACAAATTAAAATTGGTTGGGCTTATCTCAGTTTGATTGTTGTAGTTCAACATATACCAATGAGAAAATGCTTTGTTCAAGGTCAACTGAGGGATTGCCTTTGCCTCAATCACATTTGATTTTTTTGTCAGTGTTAGTTCAGGATTATTTTTCTTTTCTACATGGAGTAACTATGCCAGTGTATCTGTCTATGAGATAATAGAACCAAATTCAGAAATGTCGGGTCCCTACATGCATTCCACTTGGTTAAAGATTTTGTTAAAACAAAGGCAAAGAAGATAGAGAATGTATTTGGAATTCTACAAGTTAAGAAGAAATATATTTTATTAAATAGTCACTTTGGTATTCAAAAATATATTACACTAAAGCTATGACTACTGAATACAGTTGAATGATTCTAGAAATCAGGGAAAATTGAGGCAGCTAGCAATGCAACAGGAAGGATAAGGGCAAAAAGATTCTCTGTGTGTGTGTGTGTGTGTGTGTGTGTGTGTATGGAGGAGGAAGAGGAGGAGGAGAATTAAGAGGAAGAGAAGAAACAGGGGGAAGAAGAGAACTGGGAGAAGGAAGAGGAAGGCTACAGAGAGAGACAGCTCAATTTTTTTCCACCAGATTTAGAAAGGTTAAGACATTCTTTATCTCCTAGACCTCTAATTTTATCATGTTTTCCATTTTCTCTACCTCTCCCTTGCCCCTTTCCATTTATCAGCTGAAAAGTCCTTGCTAAAGAAGAGACACAAGCAGGCTTTCCAATCTCACTGCCACAGCAGCAGCAGCCACCTAGGATTTTGACAGCAAGTAACTGGACACAAACTCTCTGCGAAATTTCTGCTCCTTCTCCTACGCTCATTCATGATCTCCCTGGAATCCTTCCTTTTCTCTTTCCCTCCATGTCCCTCAACTTCAAAATAAAAGTAACAAGGACATTTAAAAGGAGGCTATAATGAAGGTTATTGTGAGGGGACTAATAAAATCACATAGCTCTTGAGTCAAATATTATTGTCATAGACAGCCCAGACTAGCTTATGGGATTAGCCCTTTCATTTTGCATATTCTCACCAACCATTTCTGGACCAACTAATGTACTGGACATACTATGTTTTTCCTTTCCCTACCCTGAAATTGTGGCAGTTTATCTTCCCCTACTCCCAAGCTGGTTGTTAGTAATTGAACTGGTGGATGGGTGGCAACAGTATGAGGCAAATTGTGCTTGGACTTTATAAAGCCTAGGCTCATTGCAGAGGTTATTACAGGCTTCCAAGATGTGCAAGGGAGAAGGAGAACTATCTTTGTGGATAAAAAGTAAGAAGGAGGGGGAGAGAGAGAGAGAGAGATAAGAACCTGGCATCTCTCCAGGTGGACAGAGGATGGAGCACAGTAGGCAGCAGGCAAGAGAAATGGAAAGTCACTCTGCTTCTAGCAGTACCCTGGGGAGGAAGGACTGTAGGCACCGGAGTTTCAGCACCAACAAAGACCAGTCTACAAAGGAGCACCAGAGTGCCTGAACTTCGAAGGATTGCAAAGGCTTATAAACAACAGGCATCTGAGCGGGGATCAGTGTAGACCTCATACGAGAAGTGCCTCCTCAAATATTTGCTTTACGTAAAACCCCAGGACCTTTGCACAATCCTAGAGAAATGTTCAGGATCTAGTGAGAGAGACTGGTGGCATAGGAGCTTAGAGTTGGATTTAAATTGATGTCAGGAAGTGAAGAAATGTGACATTTCTTACTTGTGACTATAAGTTTCATTAATATAAAGAGATACACATAGGAAAAAATACATAATCATAGCACATGTTTATGTATATGATTATATAATCATTATAAACATCATGCCTGTGGACGACATTTGAAAATTAAGAATGCTTTTAAGAAAATATTTGTTTTCCCTTTAAGTTCATAAGTATCACTTATGGTCAGGAATTCTTCCCCAGCAATGTCCTCCAGCCCAGAACTCTTCTTCTGTGCTTGCAGAATTCTAATATCCATAATCCTGGCTCCCCATCTAATTAGAAACTGAAGAGATTTCTTCGTTTTCAGCTCACACAGTGCAATTCCATCTCAAATAGTTGCTACCTGGATTCTCTGAGGTAGACTACAAGCCTGTTCAACATTTTGAGGTGCAAGTTCCTCACATCTCAGCTACTAGAAGCCTATAGGGCTATGGCAGGTCCTCAACATGTATTCCTCTCTAATTCTCTATTCCTTTTATGTCGTAGTGTAGGGAGTGTGTATGTACATGTGTCTGATTGGGGGATAATTCTATAATTTTTCTGTAGCATTACCATTTAAAAACATTCTTTCTTGTTACTGACCCCTCCATTCCAGGAATACGTTGCCTCCTCCTTCTGTAGTGAAGTGTAGCAACACAAAAACTTAGCCAGCAATTTCAGTCGGTGGTCTGGTAAACTCTCATAAATGCCTTGTTTACAGCATAAGAACCTAAGTGCATATTTATATATATCTCTGGCAAAATATTCTTCCCATATCTGTTGGCCATTAATTTGGACTTAACTAGTTTCCTGTAAAAATAAATTGCAGGGTGCCAAGAAAGAATAACATGTGCTTGAAAAATGTCCTCTGTGTGGTACAAACATTAAATTAAATTTATATGCTAATTGTGATGATAATGGCCCTTTGGATGATTCTACATTACAGGCATCCACTGAAATAAGGTCCCCAGTTGTCACTGAGAACATCAAAAGAATCTTAGTTTGAGGAGCAAATATGTGATTACAGTGATTATGTGTGAATTGTGATTATATTCTTCAATAAAGAAAACATGCTGGGATTTACAACTTTCCTCTGAGAATCAGTCAATGAATTAACACTCATTGAACACCCACAGGGTTCCTGGAGCTGAGCAAACAAATTACTTCATCAACCTGCAAAACATCAGCTAGTGGACCGAGCCTCATGATGAACTCAGCCGGGCATGGCCCCGAGCAGAACCATCAAGCAGGCGGAATTTATTTTCACCGTGGACATCTTCGTTGTGCAATCTAGAACGGTCTGACTGGAAGTCAGAACTGGATTCTGTTTCCAGTTCTGTCGCCTGCTGGCTGGATAATGGCATCCAAGACACTCCACCTTCCTGAGTTTTAATTTCCTGATTATAAGATGGGAAACCATTGCCCGGTTTTATGGAGAATTTCAAAAGAAACAATGGGAAATTACTTTTAAAATTATTAAACACTCTACATCCACAAAAAGAAAAAATTATTTCTCTGCTTTGTTTTCTTCTCAAGACTTCCATAAAGAGTTGTTTGTTTTCATGATCTAATTCCTCTCCTCCCTTTTCTTCTAAATCCTCTCTCCAATCCCCTCTGCATTGTTAAATCAAAACACTGTACGATTCTCAGTTTTCATCTTCCTTAAACTGTCAACAGCTCTTGACACGATTCACAGATTAGTTTATCTTCCTTGAAACGCTTTCCTCATCTGGCTTCCAGGACACACACTCTTTGCTTTTCTCCTGAAATCACCGGCTACATTTTCTCTGGCGGTTCTTCCTCTTCTCAACATATATCCTCAGAGTCCCAGGGCTTCCGTTCTCAGACCTTTTCTCTTTTTGCTATCCCTCTTTTCTTCTCTTCTCTCTACACTCTTCCAGTGTGTGTTATGGACTATAAATATTATCTCTATTTGGATTATTCCCAAATAATTCTAGACATAGTTCTAGATCTCTCTTGTAAACTCTAGACTTACATTCTACTTGCAGTTCTACTGAGATATCTCAAAAAAATTTTAATAGAAATGTGTTCAGCACCTAACTGCTCATTTTCTCCCTCACATCTGCTCCACCCACACTCTTCCTTTCCTCAGTTAATGGCAACTGCATCTTTCCATTGGCACTCCTCAAAATTCTAATCATCCTTGACACCTCTCTTTCTCTTATACCCCATACCAATCCCTTTGTCCCATACCCCACAGCAAATCCTGTTGGTACAGCCTTCAAAATCTACCTACTGACCATTACTTCCTTTGCCATGGCTCTGGTATAAACCACCGTTGTCTTCCTAGACTGTCACACTGGTCTCCTGCCTATTTTTCCCGCCTCTCTGCGGCTTATTCGCAATAAAGCAGCCAGACTGACTCCCTTAAAACTTATATCACAGCATGTCACTCCTTTGTTGAAACCCTCCAATGCCTGTCCCCCAGCTCACAAGGGTAAAATCCAAGACCCTCACAATGAACTACAAGGTGTTACAAGATGGAACTCACTCATAAGCGCACACACACTCACCCTTATCTCTGATCTCATCTATTACTAGTGTTCTTACTTACTCTGCCCCAGGTGCCAGGCTCTGTGCTGTTCCTGGGAAACCCTGGCTTCCTTCTGCCTCCGGGCACTTGTTTTCTGCGATCCATCCTTAGAATCCTATTTTCCCACAATAGACTTGATTTACTCCTTCTGCTCTTTCAAGTCGGTACTCAATATCACTTTCTCCATGAGACATTCCTTGACCATAGTTTGTAAATCACAAACTACCCTCTTCCTGATTCCCTCTTCTCCTTCCATGTTCTTTTTTTTAAATATATAATAATATATGTTCTCTATTACTTACATGAACTAAAGTAAAATCTTAAGCCCCCCAGCTGACTAAATGGGCTTCCTCTTGGCCAAGGGGACCCC
Source organism: Lepilemur ruficaudatus (assembly GCA_963574885.1). Lineage (NCBI taxonomy): Eukaryota > Metazoa > Chordata > Mammalia > Primates > Lepilemuridae > Lepilemur > Lepilemur ruficaudatus. The sequence goes on from CAUYRT010007203.1 coordinate 13,281, forward strand.
AGAAGAACCTAAAAGCTGAGTTGACCGCCATGAGAAGAAGGGAGGTCAAAAACGCCTAGTCATGCCCCCTCCCTTTTGGAGTTACTCTTTGTTACAATAAGGTGCTAAATCATTAACAGGCCTAAGGCCATGCAAAGCAAAGCTTAAACCACACCTGCAGGCCATCAATTTACTTAACAGATCACTTGAGCTCTGTAAATGTCCAGGTGGCTTGTCTCTGATTAAGAGACATCCATATCTTAAGTTAAAACATTTGAAGCCTTTAGACAAAGCTTCATTTCTTTAACCAATTACAAATCAAAGAATCTTTCTTTTTTTAAGAAAAAAACTCTATTGAAGTATAATTTACATACCATGTAATTAATCCATTTTAAGTGTACAATTAAATGATTATTAGTAAATTTACCAAGTTGTACAACTATTCACACAAATCAGTTTAAGAACATTTCCTTCCCCCATTGAGACACCTAATTCCCATCCCCAACTATAGGAACCCACTACTCTGCTCCCTGTTTCTATAGGTTTGCCTTTCTAGACATTTCATGAGTGGAATTATATAATATGGGAATTTTGTCTCTAGTTTCTTTACTCAGCATTTTTTTTTTTTTTTGGTCACATTTTGTAACTTGCCTCTCCCTAGCATGGGTTAGAGGTATTCACCTCCCCTCCACAATGCTCACCACATCCCTCAACTGTGGGTCTACCCCTCCAAACCTCCGAATCCCTGTTGGACACCACCACCATTTGAGCACCGTAGTGTTAATCAGTCAGTACCAATTTGATGGCGAGTACAAGTGGGGCCCATTCTTCTGGTCTTGTGTCACCTCACTTCGAATAATGGGCTCAAGCTCAATGTAGGATAATATAAGTGGTACTAGCTCACTGTCATTTTTAAAATTGAGTAATATTCCATTGTAAACATATACCAAATTTTAATAATCCACTCATGAATTGACAGGCATTTGGGTTGTTTCCACGACCTAGCAATAGTGAATTATGCTGCCATAAACATTCAGGTGCAGATGTCTTTATAACAGAATGTCTTATGCTCTTTTGGGTAGATGCCTAATAATGCTATTGCTGGATCAAATGGTATTTCTATTCTTAGCTCTTTGAGAAATCTCCAAATTTTTTTCCACAGAGGTTGTACTAATTTGCAGTCCCACCAGCAGTGTAAGAGTGTTCCTGTCTCTCTACAACCTTGCCAGCATTTGTTGTTTTGGAATTTTTTGATAGAGGCCAATCTTACTGGGGTTAGGTGGTATCTCACTGTGGTTTTGACAAATCAAAGAATCTTTAAACCCACCTA
>CAUYRT010007205.1:0-12890 GCA_963574885.1 Lepilemur ruficaudatus
AGCTCACTGTCGTTTCTTAAAATTGAGTAATATTCCATTGTGAACATATACCAAATTTTAATACTCCACTCATGAATTGACGGGCACTTGGGTTGATTCCACGACCTAGCAATAGTGAATGGTGCTGCCATAAACATTCAGGTGCAGATGTCTTTATAACAGAATGTCTTATGCTCTTTTGGGTAGATGCCTAATAATGCTATTGATGGTTCGAATGGTAATTCTATTTTTAGCTCTTTGAGGAATCTCCAAATTCTTTTCCACAGAGGTTGCACTAATTTGCAGTCCCACCAGCAGTGTAAGAGTGTTCCTGTCTCTCCACATCCTCGCAAGCATTTGTTGTTTTGGGATTTTTTGATAGAGGCCAATCTCACTGGGGTTAGGTGGTTTCTCATTGTGGTTTTGATTTGCATTTCTCTAATGATTAAAGATGTTGAACATTTTTTTTATATGTTTGCTAGCCATTATTCTGTCTTCTTTGGAAAAGTTGCTGTTCATTTCCGTTGCCTATTTATAAATGGGGTTGTTTGATTTTTTCTTGTTAATTCTTTTGAGTTCTAGGTAGATTCTTGTTATCAGACCTTTATCAGAAGAGTAGAGAGCAAATATTTTCTCCCATTCTGTAGAGTGTCTATTTGCTCTACTGATAGTATCTTTGAGACAGAGCCTCACTTTGTGGCCAGGCTAGAGTGAGTGTCATGGTGTCAGCCTAGCTCACAGAAACCTCAAACTCCTGGGCTCAGGAGATTCTCCTGCCTCAGCCTCCTGAGTAGCTGGGACTACAGGTGCGAACCACCATGCCTGGCTAATTTTTGTTTCTATTTTTAGTTGCCTGGCTAATTTTTTCTATTTTTAGAAAGGGGTCTTGCTCTTGCTCAGGCTGATCTCGAACTCCTCAAATTATCCTCCCACCTCAGCCTCCCAGAGTGCTACGATTACAAGCCTGAGCCACCACGCCTGGCCCCTCCAAAATTCATAAACTACTTGTGAGTACTTTAATTTTTATGACAATATAATTATCTATATAAGTTCAATAAGAATCTGTCCTCTTTGTCATAAGACACAATTTGAAACACTAGCTGTATTACCTAAGCTTTTACTGGAATGTGGTATTTTAGGACTTTGAAAAATTAAGGTTGACTTTATGAAGCCAATAAAAGCCTTCTTGGAAGATCTGGCTTTGTACCTTGAATATATAATTCACATGGCTGACTTACAGGTTGGTAAAGCATGTCACTTTCTGAAAGGCTCAGAATCAGCTGGTTATTTTTGAGACCTCAAGCAGAAAGAAATTCACCTAAATCTATAGGTACTACAGATGAGTTTGTTTGTTTTTCTTTTTCTTTTTTCTGAGAAGCTAACAATCTTACTGGACAGATGAAGTTTGATGGTGAGTTCTTGACTTGTCTTCCTAGCTTTGAGAGGCTTTTAAAAGTCTAATCTGAGATTCTTTACAAAAAGTACCAGGAAGAGAAATGTAAAGAGGGCTTATAAGTGATCTATCACTATTCTTGTCGCACTTAGGTAAATAATCAAGCCAAGTTTAATGAGACTAAACTTATTTGGCAAACAAATCAGTCTTAATTTTATTATTTTGGGTAGAAATAGAAGTGACTGTAGAAAGAAAAATTGTGTTTCAGAAGAAAACTTTAGTGCACCTGTTATTAGATTCTAGCTTGTTGTTTGTTTTTAAGGGTTTGTAATCTACCTAAAGTCTATACTAGATCCTGAACTTTCTAATATTGTTTCCTCTAATATCTGGCTACAACTCTCCAAACTATTATTTTCATTTTTTTCTTCCATCCTTCTGGTTTAGGATCATTGAGATTAAAATTGCTCTTTTCCTGAAGTCTTGCAAGCTGAAGCTGAACCACTTGATATACACTGCAGATAAATTATTACAACAACTTAGGTATGAACAACTTCATTCCTGCTGCTGTATGGACTACTCAGAAAGTTCACTGGGATATCTGATGAAAACTGCAAACTAGAAAAGCCTGTCAGATTACCACTGCATACCCTTGAACTAACTGAAGCTGCTTTGATCCTAACACCTAGAAACATTCTCAAATTGCTGCCCTTTAGACTTAAAGTTAAGTTTATAGTTTGTTCTAACCATTAACCTTTGTTTTAATTTTTTTTCCATAGAAATACTTCTTATTAAATACCTCATTGCTTGCACCTAGAGGCTAACTGTGGTATAAGCCCACCAATAACACCATCTTCTGAAATGAGACACAACCATTAACTATTTAAATGGATTCACCTATTCTCAGGACTGAGAGACAGGTTCCATGGCTTACCACACAGTGTACCAACTCAATTTCTCCCTCAATGCAAGCCATACAACCTGGAAAGGTCACTATCTCTCCTCTCTCTTCTTTCCTGAAGAACATCATTCCAGAGAGGTCCAGTCCCATAACTGGGAAGAAGGAATGCTACACAGAGAAACCAAGAAGAATTTGAACAGATAGGCCTTACTAGGTTCCCCCAGCCCCATTAGTCTATTACCATTATATTATACCTTTGTCCAATCACATTTCTGCCCAGCTGTCCATTCTTCATTGAGCCTAAGCATAAAAATAGACAGTTTTCCCTGTGTCCTTGGGTCTTCTTTTCTGGAGGCTCTTGTGTCACATTAAACTTTGATGAAATAAATTCATTATTTTTTTCTGTTAAGTTGCATTTTGTTATAGGAATGTTGACCATGACCCTTATGATGGGTGAGCAAATGTGTCATACCTTTCTGTTCTTATAGAAGTAACAAGCAAAGGGAAATTTCAAGAAAATTGCAGAAATGTCAGTACTGTTATCACCTCCACTTTACAGATGAAGAGATGAGGCACAGAAAGGTTAAATAACTTGCCCAAAGTCACAGAATTGAGATTCAGATCCAGATTTTTCTAACCACCAAGCTTATGTGCCTAGTTACCTAACTAATCTTATCTGTCTTCTTTCATTTCCAAAATGCTTTCTCTCTCCTCTGTTCTTTGCATATGCTGTTCCTTATTGCTAGAACAGTTTTCTCCCCACTATCTTTTGCTGTTTAAATCTTCTTTATGTTTTCATCTCTCAACTTAAATATTTTTTCTTCCTGGAAGGCTTTCCTTACATCCCCTCCCCTCTGTGTGATTTGTTGCCTCTATCATAGAACTTAGTCCCCTGTTTTGCACGTTTTATTTACCTATCTTGTTAAATCATCATGTTAATAGTATTCTCTTCCTGATCACCAAATCTCTTCCTTGTTCACTACCATTTTGGGAGGCTTTGGCTTATAGTAGACATTCAATCCAAAGGTGTCAGAGTTGACCAACTCTTCTGTTTTAGTTTGGATGCTTGAGGGGAGAGATGGTATCTGGGGAGGGAAGAGCAAAAGCAAGTTTGGGGGACAAGGGAAGGATGGGTTTCATTCTAGGGCACCTGACAGGAACTTCATGAAGGTCAGCTTAAGTCCTTCCAGTGAAATCATGCTCACTGTTTCAGCACTTACTGTAATCTGCCGTAGGAGGGCTACTTAGTCCATGATTTTTAAAAAATGCTCTGAAAGGTAGCATTGTGTGTCTCTGGAAGGCAAGCCTAGACATGTGGTGGGAGTTAAAGAAATGTAGAATTACAAAAAAGAATGCCTCCCACGGATGTCTAAAAATGATGTTCCTAGCAGCTTTAGGTATCACAGTTGAGCAGGCAGAGAAGTATTTGATTAACTCACTGGCATTATCTCCAAGGTGTGGGTGTCTTGGAAATCTGCATGCACAATATTCCTTTCAGATGAGCTACTGGACATTGTTCTATATACGCTACATTGTGACCCTTCAGCTCTCTTTGCACATGGCTGAAGGCACACACTTTAAAAATTGCCCCTCCAAGGTTAAGATAGCTGTGCTGTGGCCATTTTGTGCCTGGCATTTAAGAACAAGATAATGAGATTTAAAACTGACTTGAAATAAAATTTCTGAATGTACCAGAATGTGCAACACATCTCACCCCAGCCCCTTCTTTCTCTATACCCTGCTTTCTCCTGAAGATTTTCAGATAGCTTTGCTCATCTAACTTTTTCCTCCTGTATTTCTGGTATATGGTGAATCAGACTTGGTTCATTTAAGTGGCAGAGTTAGTCTGCAAAGGCCACATGTGATAGGATCTTCAACAACAATGGGCTAAGGATGGGGTTTACCCACTATCCTTCTTACTCTGCCCCTTTCATGCCCCTGTATCAGAAAAACTCTTTAAATTGATTCCTATGGTCAAATAAAAGTGCTTTCAATGCAAAGTTTAAGAAGAAGAAACCCAGGCAACAGGAAATCTGGGTTTCCAAATGTGGATAGGTATTTCCATTACCTTACTTGAATCTACATATTTATCAGTGACTCAATTTCTCTATCTGATTTAGTAGTAATGGTTATAAACGTTTTTAAATCATAGAAGTGTCCGATAGGCTTTATTTCTTTGTCAAATTTCGGTTAACTTGTAGTGGGTGCCAGGAACAATTTGTCAATAACAAATCTGAAGCTGTGCATTTGTTATTAGATAATTATGCTCTAAGCCAGGGATTGGCAACATTTTTCTGTATAGGGCCAGATAGTAAATATTTTAGGCTTTGCAAGCCGTATGATCTCTGTTGCAGCTAGTCAGTTCTGCTGGTTTTTGTCCAAATGCAGCCAAGACAAATGAATGAGTGTGGTTGTGTATCCTCTAAAACCTTCACAAAAATGGGTTGCAGGATTTGGCCCACTGCTGGGCCATAGTTTGTTGATCCCTGCATTAGCAATGTCTTCAGTGGACAGAGGAGGACTGGTGACACAGCGATGGTACGTTTCCCATCCCTGATACTGGGGCTTACTGCTTCTAAACATTTTCACTTTACAGTTTCATTGGTTCTGACCAAGAAATGTGAGGAAGTGCAGCAGCAGCAGGTATTTTTAGGACATCGATACATTCTGGTTAAGAGCACAAGCTTTGGAGAAAGATCGGGGTAGGAATCCAGATCTGTCACTTCTGAGCTGTGTGAATTTGGGCAGACAATTACCCTCTTAGGGCCCCAGTCTCCTAATCTATTAAATGAAGACAGTAGTATCTACCTCAAACATAAAGGGATCTTCAAAAATGCTTGGAATAAATGCAATTATTATTATCACCTTCCCTCTCTATAAACTGGGTCTAGGCTCCTATGATGTTTATGAGTGTTAAATAGGGTGGCATATGTAAAGCTCATAGCACAATGCTTAATGCACAGTAACGTTTAATAATAGCTATTATTCATAGTCCCCCTTTACAAATAAAGGATGTTTAAAATGATCAAATAGTTCTGCCAAAGCTTTACAGGACATAATAGCACAAGTGGGATTGAAATCCAGTCCTTTGGATTCCAGAGCTCACTCTACTCTACGCCCACTAAAACTGAGAAAAGTGTGCTCAAACTCCTTGGAAAGGTACAAAGTGGAACTCAAATAGAAACATTAATGGTAGTACATAGACAAATTAGCTTTTCACTGTCATTTCATTTGTTTATTTGTTTGTTTATTTTTAGTGACATATTTCTCTAAAGTATGTTGATTTGAAACGTATTTTCTTTATAGGACAGCCAAGAGGCAGCATGGCTGTGGGAATAAAGCACAGGCTTATGAACTGTTAGGGAGAAGAGATTTTACATTGCCTTTTCTACTAGATATGTTTCATCCTTTATGAAATGAACATCATAGCCCTAAATACCCATGTTTTATTCCATGTTGATATCATCTTATCCCTAGCTGAATAGATAAAATGATAGGCACATAAACCAAAGTGAGGGGAAGGCTACAGATCCATGACTCATGTGCTTGTGTGGCTGGAAAAGTGATTCATTCTCTCTCTTTCTCTCTCTGTCTCTCTCCCCTCTCTCCCCTATCCCTCTGGAAATTTTACTTAGGGACCCAGAAGAAAGTTGCCAATTTGCTATGGCATGCAGAGGTTCAAAGTTCAAGTAGAGTTAGGGCACAGAAGAGAGGAATGTGAGCCATATAAATTATTAGTAAATAGGAAGACAGTCAGTAGAGACAAATAGAATGATTTAGACAGGCAGAGGAGGAGTACAATCTCCAGTTTAGTTCCCATTGGGTCAGCTGCACTCAATTCCTATTCTTGGATCTGTATGAGAACCTACTGGGCAGCTTTATATTATAATGCCACAGGCCCCAGGTTAATTGAGCTAGTTTTGTGGGCCTCTGCACTTTGGAAACTAAAGAATTCTGGCTGAAATAGTGATGTCCTGGGGGCAATGTCAGTGGGACAGACATTTGAACTATTTCATATCCTTGCTACTTCACACACAGGGATGAGAAGAAAAGAAAGAAACACTCATACCTTTAAGTCTTGTTTTAAATATTTGCTTCAAAGCATAAATCAAAAGCCCTGGTAAATATAACTACATATTGAGGGCTATCTGATTGTCATCAGCAGTTCCTGAAGAAAGCTATATATGTCAGTGCTTTGTTTTTGTCTCTCAACTAGTGCTTTAGATGATTTTCCACATCATTTCACTTTTATGATTACTCTAAATATTGCTGCATATTACATAATTCCTAAATAATGATTAAGTGGTAGGAGTGGGTATTTAAAGTGCTGTTTTAGTTCTTATTAGATTTCCAGTAAGCCTACTTTGGAATGTCATAGTCAATTCATGAGGATGTCTTGAAGTGGTCCCTGTTTAATAACTCGAGTCATTTAAGGTTACCTCTTCCTCCTCCCAAGATGCATGCTTTCTTCATGAGATGATTGACCCTTCCCCTGTTTTCTTACTCCTAAATTCACTCTCAGCTCCTCCTTTTCCTGTCATGTTTCAATGCCTCCAACAGCCTGTCATTTTCCCCAATGATGCTGAGGTTCTAGGGAGGCTAAAAGTAGCTGCTTCCCACATGCAGTGTAGGGGATCCAGCTCTGTTTTATGGACCCTAGTACAGTTCTTCTATGATTGCTGCTGAATAGGAAAAAAATCCTTTCTTCCCAATACAAGTTGATGCACTACTTAATGACACAGTCCCCATCTTATAATTTAGAAAACAAAATGGTTAGACATAATCATTGGTTGATGTTTTGCTCAAAGGAGTAATGCATTGGAAGGATGATCAGGTAGGGAGTTCCAGAAGATGCTTTAATGGTAGTGGGGTGGTCCAGCTGGAGATTGACAGCAAAGATTCAATTGATGGTATGAGAAAGTAGGTTGTACAGCACTGAATTTCTTATTGAAGGCTCTTTTGTTTTAGACACAAGCAGCCACATCAAAAATCATAAAGCAAAACTTCCAAAGGCAGGCCAAGCTCAATATTCATTTAGCACTTATGTTTCAGGGACTGTATAAGTTCTTTGAGGTACATCAAATGAATAAGTTAGTAAGTGCCCTTGAGAATCCCAGTCATGATTCCAGAGAGACTGACAGGCAAGTAAACGAATAATTATGGCACAGTGTGATAAGTTTTGTGATGGAACTATGTAGACAAGGCTATGGGAATTCAGAGGGAGAAACTATTCATTCTGCCATGAAGTGTGGCAGGGCAGGGAAAGGCTTCAGAGAGGAGATGGCACTAAGAGGGTTCCCAAGAGGGAACAGGAATTGAGAAAGAGCAAAAAGGAAAAGATATTACAGGTAGAAAGCACAGAAAAGAAGGGTTGACTAGAAAGGAGAGTGAAAGCCCAAAGAGAACCACCAGGAAGACTTTGAGATTACTTCTTGGTAACCACCTGTAGTTTGGTGGCTGTGGCTGAATCATTCAAACACTCTTGGCTGCCCAATCCCTTCCCCCACCCCCATTAGGCTAACATTTTTAGTGGAATCTAATTCTAAATCCGCAGGTGATAGAGACATTAGTGATAGGGACATCTCTCCCTAAGTCGTGGAGTAAGTCCCTGCCTCCTATCCAGGGGCACCCACAGACTCCCTGGCCCACGCTCAAGCTGTTCCTGAGCTAAACAGGCAGTGATTGACTTGAATTAAACTCACCTTTGCAAATATTGTTCTCATGAGTAATACCTCACGCTAGAAGAAGAAATCGAACTTTAAAAGAAAGAGGATGAGGAGGAAAAGGCCTAGGGGAAGGTGCAAATGAGCACTTTCATATATTTAAAAAATATAAAAAGCAAACACTTTCAAAAGATGGCACTTTCAGCTCTAACATGCGATAGAGGAAGAAATTTGTCAAGGTCCCATGTGTTTTCTTGATGATTCATCTCCTCCCTCTGTGAACAAATTGATGAAATATCAAGCAAGAGCCGTTCTGGAGATAACAAGCACAAGAGAACTTACAGTAGGTGTTGTACTTTGCAGCAGTGATTGTGTCTATTTGATTCTAGCCAAAACAGTCTCCTACTCGCCTGCAGAGAAGGGTAGAGATTCTGGCCGTGACTCATAGCGGGGTGGCCAGAAGGAGGGAGTAGACCAGCCTGGGTATCTGGGGCTCAAGTGTGCCTGGCATGCCCTGCATAACTGGAGAATTGTGGGGGTGACCTTCCCCCATCTGCCCCCATTTACTCTTCACTTCTCTCCACCTCTTTCTCCCTCCACCCCCACAAGTACGTGCACACATTGGAGAGAAGAGGGTATTTCGGGCTTGCTTGCAAAGGCAGAAATCACACCCAGACACAAAAAAGCTAGGCAAGGATACTGCTGAGAAAGCAGACCACATTTCTGAATAACTGAGTTGAGAGGAGGATCCTTCAGAAGGAAAGAGACCTGCAGGTGACATTTAGTTCTTCCTTTTTGATCTACTTGTTTTGCGGCAGTGGTTAAAATTCTTCTGAATTTGGATCATTAGGAGCTTCTGTTACAGTTTCTGAAAGAATGGCAGAGTGGCTCCATCAGAGAGAATTCCTTTCTCACAATCCACTTGAATGTTTCGTGTGTGTTTCCTTAACTTTACTGGAAGAATGGCATTGCCCAACTAGTTCCTGGGGGTCTGGTCATGTTCTATTCTTTTTTGATTCATGTGTTGGGGAGGAAAATGAGTCACACTTGATTAAGGGGTTGATAACACCTACTCATACAAATTATGTGTGTGACTAGGGAAAGATGAAGCAGAATGCCATGAGGTGGCAATTCTCCTTCCTCTGCCTGCATGTCAACTTTACAGCCTGCAACTCCCAGCATCTTGATCCATGAGCTGTTGGGTCTGCAGCCAACTCTGAAGAAAAGTACAGTATTCGTGTACGTGGGTGTGTGTGTGTAGGTGTGTACCAGAACTCTGGTTCCTCACTATTGTCAAACTATTATATTTATGTGATCCTTATTGACTTTGTGGCAAAGACTATTTGAATGTCAAATCAGGCCGCCAGGCACAAATTATGATAATAACAATAATGATTATTTATTATTTGTTTTGTGCTCGGCAGTGTGCTGGGTACACCTCCTCTTTTAATCTTCCTGATATTCCACAAGTAGATATTTAAAATGTCTACTATAATAATCTAAGGGAGGTTAAATGAGTAAGCTCAACCTCAGGTCTGCTTATCTCTCAAATTTGTGCTATTTTATAGCCTTTTCAATCTGATTTTGGAATTGCACTGTGAAACCCACCATCATTTAAAAGCATTCTGATGAAATGTAAGGCAGCAAGATAGGATATTTTATTCATAATGTGTGACAAAGCCAGAAATTTAAAATGCTTCAATATCTGCACCACTTAATTTAGCACATAATTTTATATTCTCACAAATTGTTCCGCTTCTTTTATGAAGATCAATCCTTGAGGGTAGGTTGGATTGTTTTTTAATTTTTTTAAACTTTTCTTTGTATCCTCTTCTGGGCCTAAGGTAAGATAAGAAATCCAGCAAAGACAAGGGAACGGACAAGATATCAACATGTGTGTGCTCAACACAGGTTCCTATGACATCACAGTTTATGTAAGGATTAGATTCTAAATTCAGCACTGTGAAACCCACTATCATTTAAAAACATTCTTATGATTATTACTTGTCTTTTTTCCAGCATCAATTTGCTTAGAAAGGCAACTGCTCATTTCCTAGCCATGTGGAATTTAGATGGGATTGGTCTCACTGTTATTCTAGAATGGGCCCTGGTTGACTCAAATTTGTCAATGAATTCCATGTTCTTGGCTACAGTTATTGATTGAGGGATATCACATGAGTGATATCCCCAAGTAAAAGCAAAACAAGGCATGACTCCTGGCCTTTGGTTTGAGCTATAAGAAATGTCCATTTTCTCTTTCCATAGTGTCAAGACCGCTATGAGGACCAAGAAGGAAGGATCTTCATATGAACTTACTCAGCACTGAAAACACAGAGCTATGAAATGATGATAAAGACCTGTGTCTCAGAAACATTGTTTGAGTGCCAAGTCATCCCTAACCCAAGACTAGGAACTAACAGATTCTTTTATTGTTTAGGACAGTTTGATTTGGTTTTTCTGCTCCTCACAAGATGAATGCTACCTGATTTTCCCAGGAAAGTAAACGATTTCATATGTCATAACATTAGAGATAGTCATACATTCTCATAGTAAGACCAATACAAGAGTTTTTTTTTTAATTCTTTCTTTGTTATTGAAACAGATTGTTGTTTCTTGAATTGGACAGAAGATGAAGTAACTGGTGTTAATTTAAAGGCCATGTTAGGAAAAATACACTTTTTAAAATTCTTTAATATCATGTGTAGTGAGATGCTCAGAATGTCTAAGGCAAGTGGGAACTGTGTTTACTCCACAAAATAGTGCAGTTTCTTGTGTTTGCTTGAGGTCATTTGCTCATTGAGAGAAAGTCAGGTAATACCACCAATGCTATTTAAAATTCTCTCCCCTGCCCCCAACACACATCAAGTGCATGTACTTTGGAAATCACATAACAAAAATAAAATACCTAGGATATGACTCCACGATATCATCTAACTTTCCTTCACAAAATCACTTTAAAGATGGAGTAAGGATTTCAATTTTCTACATAAGAGGGCATTGAGACTCAGGAAAATTTGATGCTTTTTTCTGACATTATTGAGATCATAACTACAGCCAGGATATATAGCTGGGCCTGTCAGACACAAGCTACATGACACAGGAGATCAATAAATTCACTCTGATTGATTCAAAACCTCATTGGACTTCAATTTAATGAAAGTTATAAATATGGTAGCAAATTGAGATCACCCAGGAATCAGTGACACTGTTTAATAATGTGAGATTTAGCAGTCTTGGCCTATCCCCTTTACTAGTTGAGTTTGAACCACTATACTTTAGTTTTAGAATCTTGGATACCTCCAAATCACAGAGTGCATGGGAGTCATGTAACAGCATGTCTCTCAGGTAGTTCTGTATGGCTAAAAACTGATAATTTCCTATGAAGCAGGGAAATCTTATAGTGCAGCATGGTTGAAAGTACTTATTAGAATTAGTAAAAAAATATTGTAATTACTGAAAGAAAAAAAAACCTAAAAATAGAAATCACCATAAAAAAAATCAAACTGGTCTTTTACTATTTTTTATTTTTAGAAGCAGATGAAATCCAGAGGACAAAAGATGTCTGCCAAGTCACCTAGCTCCAAGGTAGAAGATGGCGCTGTTTGCTTAGCCAGAGAATACAACACAAAACTGGGAACAGAAAATGGCAGCCTGGCGTTAGCTGCTACACTACCACTGCCTGAAAATGGAAGGACACCATCCCTTTCAGTTTACATACTTGAGGGAGGCAATGGGGCAAAGAGTAAGGTTGGGAGAAGCAGTTACTGATAAGCTTTGAATATTTTATCCTTTTCAAAAATGCTGTAGATGATGTGAGCAGAGGGATATATCTGAGGCTTGTGAGAACAAATATTTATACTCCCAGGATTGTGCATTCTCTTTTGAGTATGGAACAGCAATAGTGGGAGAAGAGCCAGGCTCTGCTCCCACCTTTAGAGTCTCACCCTCAGTACAGTTCCTTCTCACATTTTCTTTATTGGCAGAATGGAGAAAGAGACTAACATTTATTGAGGGCATATGTTGTACTAGTCTCTTTCATGGTGATATTATTTAAGTGTAACACTTCACCATCTCTTTGAGATAGATTTCCATTTTGCAGAGACAAACAAACATTTGGAAATTTTAAGACATTTGCCAAAAGTGATTTAATATACTGGGAAAAGGACACCCTATTCAATAAATGGTGCTGGGAAAATTGGATAGCCACATGCAGAGGAATGAAACTGGATCCCTATCTTTCACCATATACAAAAATTAACTCTAGATGGATTAAAAGCTTAAATGTAAGATCTGAAACCATAACAATTCTAGAAGAAATTGAAAAACAATGTCTTCTAGACATTGGCCTAGACAATGAATTTATGAGTAAAACTCCAAAAGAAAATGTAGATAAATGGGACTTAATTAAACTAAAATGTTTCTGCATAGCAAAGGAAATAATCAACAGAGTATATAGACAACCTAAAGAAAGGGAAAAAATATTTGCCAACTATACATCTGACAAAGGGCTTATATCCAGAACATATAAAGAACACAAATGAATAAGCAAGAAAAAATAAATAACCCCATCAAAAACTGGGCAAAAGACATGAACATATTTTTCCCAAAAGAATATAGACAAATGACCAACAAACGTGAAAAAATGCTCAGCATCACTAATTATCAGGGAAAAGAAAATTAAAACAATGATGAGATACCACCTTACTCCTGTCAGAATTGTCATATTAAAAAGTCAAAAAACAATAGATGTTGGTGCAATTGCAGTAAAAAGGGAACACTTATACACTGTTGGTGTGAATGTAAACTAGTACAACTGCTATGGAAAACAGTATGGAGATTTCTCAAAGAACTAAAAGTAGACCTACCATTCAATCCATCAATCCCACTGCTGGGTATCTACCCAAAGGAAAAGAAGTCATTTTTATCAAAAAGACACCTGCAATAAACTCGAATGTTT
>CAUYRT010007206.1:0-17808 GCA_963574885.1 Lepilemur ruficaudatus
TCACCTTGGCCAATAAAGTGGCTTCAAAATTTCTCTCTTAAAATTATGAAAGAAAAGTTATCTCCATATTGCTTTCCATAGCGGTTGCACTAGTTTGCAGTCCCACCAGCAGTGTAGGAGTGTTCCTATCTCTCCGCATCCTCTTATTCTTTATCAGTGCAGCTAAAGATTTATTCTCATCACTAGTTTTTTCAAAAACTTACTTTTGAGTTTATTTTCTATATTATTTTGTTTTATTGTTTTTGGTCTTTTAAAATCATTTTTTCCTTCTACTTTAGGTTTAATTTACTCTTTGTATAGATTATTGAAATGAAAACTTAGATTATTTATTTTATACCTTCTTTCCTAATACAAGTGTTTTAAAGTATAAAGTTTTCTTCTAACTACTGTCTTAGCTACATTCTACAAATCTGATGTTATGTTTTGATTATCATTCAGTTTAAAATATTTTCTAATATCTCCTGCAATTTTTTATTAGATCCTTCATTTATTTAAAAGTGTGTTGCTTAGTTTATAAATATTTTGGATTTGGGTGGTATTTTATGTTATTGATTTCTAACTCAGTAAACATTGTGATCAGATAATATATGCCATATGAAACTTGTTTCATAGTCCAGCACGTGAAAAGTATTTTTCATGTGGGGACAGATATGTTCTGTGTCTAGGGCTCCTCAAAGTTCTAATTTGTCATGCTAGCCCACCCAGCCCACATATAACTGTCAAAAGTGTTTAAAATTATCAGTTAGATGCTCCTTACTCTCCTTTAGGGTGCATTCCTTCTCCAATCACTGTTCTGACAGGCATAAGAGCTGCCATGGGCTTCTTTGTCTATGAAAAGATTTTCTGAAATTTAGTTTACTCAATTTTCTCAGCTCTGTTATTGGTTCAGGAAAAAAAAACCCTCCATAATTCATATAACTAGTAGTTTATTTGAAATTTTTAGATTATTAGGTGAGACACAGCCTCTTGTAACCTTGTGTATCCTCCCACTCAAAGTCTTGTTTTTTTTTTTTTTTGGTTTAGCCATTTTTTAAAATTGTGATAAAATATACACAACACAAAATTTATCATTTTAACCATTTTTAAGTGTACAGTTCAGCAGCATTATGTACATTTATATTATTGTGCAGCCATCATCATCATCTGTCTCTAGAAGTTTTTCATGTTCCCAAACTGAAAATCTATATCCATTAAATAATAATTTCTCATTCCCCCTTGGCAACTACTATTCTACTGTCTGTCTCTGTGAGTTTGACTACTCTATGTACTTCATGTAAGTGGACTCATACAGTATCTATCCTTCTGTAACTGGCTTATTTCATTAGCATAATGTCCTCAAGGTTTATCTATGTTATAGCATGTATCAGAATTTCCTTCCTTGTTATATTGAAGGCTGAGTAATATTTTATCGTATGTGTATACCACATTTCATTTGTCCATTCATCCATTGATGGACACTTGGGTTGCTTCCACCTTTTTGGTATTGTGAGTGACGCTTCTGTGAACATGAGTGTGCAAATATCTGCTCAAACTCCTGCTTGCAATTCTTTTGGGGATATACCTTGAAGTGGAATTGCTGGATTCTATTTTTAAGTTTTGAGGAACTGCCATATATTCTCCATTGAAGTTGTATGTCAAGGTGTTCTTAAAAGCAATATAGAGTGCAATTTTAGTTGGAAAACTGCTAAATCTGGACTAGGAAGAATAGACATTTGGATAGACAGAGCTCCCAATTTACTGGTATCTTTTCTGTATACCAGCAACTTCAAAATCAAGAGACAAATACATGCTGCATTTTGTAAATAGCACATTGCTAATGTTTCCATTAATCTGCAAGCAATAAACTCACATCATTTGAAAGCAGATGATTAATCTGGTGTCACCGGGACATCCTTTAAAAGAGAAAGGATACTCCCCCAGTGTGGTAGAGGTGGTATCTCATGACATGGTCACTAAAATATAAAGAAAAAGTGTTCAATGGCAAAGTTACCCAGCTTCTATGGCCCCTTCCCGCCTCCAGGCTCCTGAAATTCTGGCTAGTTGTATAAACTTAAACTAGCCTTCCCTCTCTATCCTCTGTGGAGGACAGTTAAAGCCCCGGTAGGCAAGAAGGGAACCCAAAGTAGATCTATTTACACTATTTTATGATAAACAGAAAGACTTGGTAGGCTAGAACCCATTCTAAAATAAGTAAACCAACATGAAAAGGAAAAAAGAAAACACAATATAAGCCCAGTGCAAAATTCTCTAACATTTATGAAATAAACATAAGTAGCAAAACAATGACGAATGGTGTACTTCTGAAGAAGCCTTATTTCAGGAACTATAAGAAAGTTTAGAGGAGTAAATGATTTACTTCTCAATATAATTAAAATTGATGGGCTTTATGAAACAAGAAATGGAGGATGAGAAGATGAAGCACTTTACAGAGTGAAGAGAAAACTGACAGTGTTAAGGAAACAATGATAGGATGCAGACGAAGCCCCCATGGAACAAAGACACAGTAAAGAACGTAAATTCAGACAGCATAAAAACGGACTCATGTAGACGATATTAATAAAAACGCAGAGGAAAACAAAAAACACATAAAGGCAATTAGATAGCAGAATTTTTTTCTGAATGATCATTGGTAGGACTTAACATGCAACAGGCAAATTGTTGAAAAATGGCTAAAATCAAGGTATATCTTGGTCAATTTATTAACTTTAAGAATGGATTCTTCAAGCATTTAGATCAGAGTTTCTCAGGCTCAGCACTATGGACATATGAGACCAGATAATTCTTTGCTGAGGGGACTGTCCTGTACATTGCAGGATATTCAGCAGCATCCCACGACTCTACCACTCCATGCTAGTAGCCTCCTCAAGTCGTGACAACCAAAGATGGCGCCCGCAGGGCAAAATCAGCCCTGGTTGAGAATCACAGAAGTTAGGCAAACATGTCATCAAAAAAACAAAAAGTAGGCTATTTACAATATTTACATTATGTGCCCAAGGCCGGCAAGCCAGGTCAACAGTTTTGAAGGAAACATGATGTGCCCCCAGAATTCTCTACTCAGTCAAGTTGTCATTCAGCAACTTTTGCAGACAGTCCTTAAAAATCGGTATGAAAATATGAATGACCCTGTAATAAAATGAGCAAGGATACGAACAGAAAATTTACAAAAAAAAATATACAAATGCCAATAAATATGAAAAATTCAGCTTCATCAGATGAAAGTAAATAAAAAGTCATATTATTTTTCAAAGATTAAATTAACAAATTGGATAAAATAGAAGACATTCTGCAATGGGGAATGCTCAAATATATCTTATGCTGCTGTAATGGATGATTTGGCAGTATATCAAAACCCCTTAAAATAGACATTTAAAATTTTTTTATTTTTAATTATTATGGACATGTAATAGTGGTATATATTTTCAGGGTACATGTGATGTTTTGATATAGGCAAAAAATGTGTATTAATTAAATCAGTATAATTGGGGTATCCAAAGTACGCATTTTATTAGCTCAATAACTTAGGATTTGTCTTAACAGAATCATGAATAAATGGAAAGATATATCAAAATTGTTGATAGCATTGTTGCTTATAACAGAGAAAAACCAAACTGAAAAATGTTTTTTAATAGAGAAGTGATCAATACATCTATATGGCAGTCATAAAAAGTCATTTTGAATAAGAATTCTTGTTGGCGTGGATAAAACTCTAATTGTGTTTAGAAAAGAAACATATAAATGCACATCCACACATACTGAGAGAGCAAGTAACTGATTAAAGGTACGTACACCAAAAATAATACGGTAGTTATTACTGGATAATAGGGCTTGGGGTGTTTTTGGTTTTTTTCTTTTTTGTGATTCATCTGTATTTATCATTTTCTATATTCTGTATTTATCATATTTATCATTACTTTATAATTGAATAAAAATCATTTTGAAATAAAGTGTAAACTGAAGAGAGATCTTTATTGAGCATTTACTCTGAATTTGGCAGCTAAGAATAAATCCGCTCAAATGACGTCCAAGCCGTAATAGAGTGAGCAAATTCGTTCCGACTGGACTCCTCTCTGCCAGCGTCCCCATTCTCATTCGGGCTGACACTGGACATGCCATGTTTCAGATTCCACAGAACCAGCTGTCTCAGGTTATCATAATAGTCCTGATAATTAGGAGCAGTATCCAAAGACACCAAAACATGCCAGGAAAATCAGCTAACAATCACTCCCGCTGCCTTGCAGGGATGGAGTGTGGCGATCCCACTGTTGGATTCACAGGCTCACTTAACAAACTCTCTCAGTTACATGAGAAAGCCTAACGTGCTGGAATATGATTTACAAAAATTAAATTGGCAAGGAATGTGGCAATAAAGTTGTCTAATGTGTTCCAGGGTGACGGTGGAGAGATGATTTAAAGTAGCCGAGGGCAAGAGCGGTTTAAAATCGGCTGCTGGGCAGTGCGCATTTTCAGAGCTGTCTGGGTTTTGGGTTGGGTGTGCAGCATTTTAGTTCAAAGGCTGCAGTCCATTTCAGAGTTTGACAGGAAGAAGTAAGAGGCCAGCTGAATTCTTGCCAGAGGATATAACAAAGAATTCAGAATCCAATACCCAGCCCGGCTCACACTCACACACAAAACAATGGTTCTTTTTTCCCTTGTTTGAAATGCAAACCGGTCACTTTTTTGTTCCTACAGTTGTAACTAATGAAATCATCTTTGCAGAGCTCCTACAATGGCTTCCCTTTCTGTCTCTGGGGCACCCTTTCCTTATTATTCTTGCTTCCTCTCTCCCCCAGGGCTGAGGTCTCTGAGACTGGTTATAAGGGCTGTAAACACTATACCTAGGACATATTGCTCTTGGTTACTTCATTAGCCTGCATCCTGAAATGAGATGATTAGGACACGTAGCAGAGCCAGGGCATGTAGCATGAGTCAAAATGAAATCTTTGTATTTTAAGCCACGGGTATTTGAAGCTGTTTGTTATTGCGGCATGATCTAGCCACAGCTGACTGACACACAGGCAATGCACCTATTACTGGCATTAAGACATATGGGTACAAATGTGCTTCCAGTTTAGTATTGGCTTGAAGTGGGCACTTGACAGGTATTTGAAAAAAATAAATGCAGAGAAAAGATCTGGTTTTCCAGCACCAGCTTTAGCAATTTTCCAGCTGTGTGACCATCACTTCATTTCATCTGTACGTAAGCATACAATGAGCTGCTCTGTTTGCTGTGGCATCATGATCATCCAAAAGGTATTGATTCAAGCACAGAATAAGTTATGAAGTGTTATACAAATGAAATTACCTATGTGAGTCAGTGAGAACTAGTGTTATTTCTTCCCATTTATTTGAAGGGCTTTTAGTCATTTATTTTTAGTTGAGATACAAGTTGAAAAGTTTTCTTTTGCCTCTACTTCATTCCTTTTTATGGCTGAGCAGTACTCCAAGGTATATACACCACATTTCCTTTATCCACTCATGAACTGACGGGTGAGTAGGTTGATGCCGTATCATTGCAACTGTGAACTGTGCTGTGATAAACATTCAGGTGCAGGTGCTTTTTTATAAAATGATTTCTCTTGGATGAAACTGGAGTCCATTATCCTAAATGAAGTGTCTCACGAATGGAAAAATAAACACCTCAGGTTCTCACTAATCAGTGGGAGCTAAACGATGGGTACACAGGGGCGCAAAGAGATGTACAGGACATTGGAAACCAAGAAGCTGGGAGGATGGCAGGGTGAAGACTGAGGGATTAAAAACTTACCTATTGGGTACAATGAACACTGTCCAGTTGACAGAGACACTGAAAGCCCTGACTTCAGTATTATACAGTGTATCCATGTAATAAAAAATCTGTAACTTCTTAATATTTTGAAATAAAAAATACTAAAAGAAAGAATAAAAGAAAAGTTTTCTCTTGTCTCTAAACAAGACAGAAAGTAGAGAAATGGAAGTAAGTATGTGGGAGTCAAGATAGCTAATGTCTAACCCTAGATAAGCCATCAAGTAGTTGCATGCCCTTAACCAAGACCTATCTCTTCTCTGGGCCTCAGTTTCTTTATCTATAAAACAAAAGTTGCACTAGACTGCATATGAGCTCTTTTTCATATCTGCCAATCTAGAATGGATTTCATGTTGTCATACACTCATGAGATTGGGCTCCACAAAGCTGTGATGGTAGATTGATCTGCAGCCTCTCCCTGTCCTGGGTTGGGACTACATCTGCCAACATTTCTGGATGAAAAGTCAACAGGGGCTGGTTACCCAGATGCTTCCTGGTGTCCAGTTGCTTGGTGGGGAGAGCTAGCAATGTAGTGATTGACCAGGTGTCTTCAGTTTTCAACCAGACATTGTGTCTCATTTTGGATACAGCCCTCTCTCCAGACCTGGAAGAGAATCCCACAGTGGTGTGAAGACCTAAAGTAAAGGTCAAGCTTTGGGAAAAGCATGGGCTGGGAGCTCTTTGCCATAAACAGGCTTGGTATAGATGAGAAGGGCCATGGTGCTCATATGCCCTCTCTTAAATTGTCCTGCTTTGATCCCTCAGTCCAAATATGAGATTCATTACTCTAGACACTAAGGTCCCTATGATACATAGGGGCCAATGAAAGCCACAGCAGAGTTTCACCTCAGCCCAGCCACAGGTTAAGTCACAGTGACAGCTAAGAGGGGTGGGTGCCTGAAGGCAGTCGCTCTTCCTTGGTTATTTCTCTTTCTGCTCTCTCTACATACCTAGCATGGGCTGCCCCAAGGATCATTTCCTGATCTTTAACTGTCCCTTTTTATCATCTTCAGAAAATATGTTCATTGTCACAACTTCAGTAATCACCTTAACCATAGTTATAGAGGGAGAACGAGGAGGAACACATGTTGGCCCAACATTCCAGAGCAACACCTTCATGTGGGTGGGGGGACACATTGCAATTACTGAAAATAGGATACACCTTCCAAATATCCACAGAAACAGCTACATAGATTGCAAAACATAATACGTTTATATTTGTTTGGCGAAAGTAAATGTTGCCAAATTGTGTCAAGACAGACAATAAAGAAATAAAGAAAGCCTGTTCATTCATTGTAGCAAATATTCTTTGAGCACTGTGCCAGTGCTCCATATTGTATCTAATCCCATAATGCACATAACAACCTATCCCCAAACCCAGTGTTTTGGAACCATAAATGTTTATTTAGCACATAATTCTGAAGGTCGGCAATTTGATCTGGGCTCAGCAGGACGGTCATTTTAGACCTGGCTGGGCTCACGCATGCGCTGCAGGCAGTTGTGTTAGCTGAGGATGAGCCAGTCTGTGGTGGCCTCCAGAAAGGCAGCTTATCTTCACCCACACGGCCTCTCATCTTCCAGTAGATTACTAAGGCTCGTTCTCAAAGTGACAGGCGGTGTTCTAAGAGAGCACAGGGAAGTGTGTAAAGTCTCTCGAGGCTTGGGCTCGGAAACGGCACACTGTCGCTTCCATCATGTCCTGTCGGTTAAGGCAAATCAAAGTTAGCGGAGATTCAAGAAATATTTAAAAAGTCTCATCTTTTTGATGGGAGGAGCTGCCAAATCCATTTGTCGTGATTATGGATATACGGAGAGGTGGAGAATTGGGACTATGCTTACAAGCGAACCCCCACGCCCCTCCGGGTCCATTCTCCAGCCTTCCACACTCTCATTCCTGTCCCAAGGACTGGTGTGTATGGGCTGTATCAGTGGGGTCCATGCGCATTGTCTTCTGGCTGGATATAGCCAGTGGCAGTTGGAGAGAGGGATGATCATAGCAAGAGGGAAGATAGTAAATGTGTCTCCTGGTGTCCTCAGGCTGGCTTTTTCAGGCACCAAAGATGAATGCACCTCTCAGAATGGCCACCAGGGGTAGATGCCAGATATTATTGGGGCCGGGGACAGTGGGTAAACACAGTGTTGAGGTGTATTCTTCTAGTTGGGGTGGGTAGAGGTCTTTCTGAGAAGGAGAGTTTTTAACATAAATGTGAATACTGCGGAGCAATGAGCTATGCAGGAAAACAAAGATGTGGGGGTAGAGCACTCCAGGCAGAGGGAACGGCCTGTGAACTGTGCTGTGGACAAGAGCTTTCCACCCACCACCAGCTCCAGAGCCACAGGGGCCGACCGGGTATCTGATGAATATCCTTCCACCATCCATCATCATCATCTTCCCAAGAGAAATGATCATCTTTTCATTCTCCTATAATTCTCTCTGTCCTGTTTCATTCATTGTTCTTATGATTTTCTGCATTAGATATCTTAGAGTCAATTTTGGCCTCACTCCTATTCATTGTGTACATTTATGTGTGATCACTTTACTCAGAAACTGAAGTTCCCTGCAATATTTACAAAGATTCCATGAGCTGCTGTAATCTTATCTGAAAGAAAACTATAAATATATATAACAACAGGGTTGTAATAAGAATTAAGGAGATGATACAAATAAATCTGTTTCGTGTAGTTTCTGGTACATAGTTGATTCCCAGTAAATGCTAACTTCTTTGTGTGCATACACAAGAAACTTTAAAATACATTTGCTGTTTCATTTCTAATTGTTTTGCATCAGAGTAATGTGCACGTATGGTAACTGCAGCAGATGCCAGCAGCGCCCGGCCCTGCATCACTGGGTCCTTACCATTTCCACTTGGCCCCCATCACCGCTTACAACCACTGCCGACGTCACCGTCCCCATCTCTGTGCCTGACAGCTTTCTTTCCAGAACCGCAGCAGGCTGCTCTGCCCTGTCCTGAACAGTGGGCACAGGTGCTGGGAAACTAGCAATACCTTGGGAGTAGCCCTCAGCCAACAACTGAGAGGGATTGGTACATAAATAGCCCCAGTCCCTTGCTTCTCAGGTAGGGTAAGTCTGAGGTGCTTGGAGTATACTACAGTCTGGTTTCCCCCTGGAATGAGCTCTGGTTGCATACTGCGGTGTGCTGGCTTAGTAACCTCGTCTGTGTGGGTCCCTCCCTTTGCTATCTCATTTCCCCTGCTCCCTTGCAGGCGTTCCCTGCACCCTTCAATAGACAACATGCCTCCAAATCCTGGCTCCAAGTCTACTTCTTGGGGAAACCAAACTAGGAGAATAATGTTAAGTAGCACAGAATGTCCTGTAATAAAAGCCAAGAGTCCCATTCCTCTTTCTAAGTCCTACTTCTCAGGGGCGCATTTCATTTACTCCTTCTGCTTTTAGTTCCTTTTACAGCACCTTCCTAACTGTAGATAAAATGCTTATATCTCTGCTTCTCACTTTAACCATTTTTGACAACGTCTGTAGACTCCCGCATATGAGCGATGACTACTTAGTCACTTACGATACCACCCTTGTTCTTCAGTACTTGACATGTGCATTTTAATATTTGGTTCTGTTATTGGCTCCATTCATTTTAAAATAATATATTTAAACCTGTATTTCTCAATAAATCAGCTTCAGACTGTGTACACTGACGCCCCACTTAGTACCCGGAGGGCAGTTCCCCACCTTCCTTACCCCGGACTTCCATTACCTCCTTTCCGTCCACTGCGCTTTCACTCTCACTGTGTCCAGGCTGTTAACACTTCCCTTCTCACCTGCAGCCTCAACAAAGCCTTCCATGCTTTACTCAAAAGCACGTGGGGACTGCAGGAGAGAAGGGAAGTGTTAACAGCCCGGACACAGTAAAAATGTAGTTGGCAGAAGTTAGGTAAGTATATAAAATCATGCGGGATTATGTTTCCATTTCCATAAGCCCAAAGTCATAATATGTGGCCACTAAAAAGAGAATATTCCTAATAGCAAATGGGCTCTTTTATTTTAGATTCTATCAATTGTTTCAAATCATGCCACATATTCATTCGTTTCACCGTTGGATCATGGCCTTGGGTAGATTTGGGTTTTGTTTTGTTTTGTCTTTGTCTGTGTGTTCTTTGTTTTGTTTCTCTGGAGTACCTAATTGCCTTTTTTCCCCCTTGATTTATTTGCCTTTATTGCGTCCTCATTATTTTTCATCATAGTTCAGTCGTATGTTCTATTCCCAAATCCCCTTACTTCCTGGAGACATTCTCCTCCTGCCTCAGTCTGCTCTGTGAAAATATATTTGCAAGTTCTGGAGAGATGTTGCTGGTGGTGGTGCATAGATCATGGCCCTTCCCAAATCCCCACCTGAAAACAGAGGGAACAACCAAGCAGCAAAATTGAAAACCCATGGGCAACATGGCAAACAAGTCTAACTGATAAAACAGCCCCACAAATTCCAAAACACAAGCAAGGTGTGGGTGTGTTCGCTTTGGTGTGGGAGAAAGGGGCCTCTGACAGACTGAGAGTCAGAGCCCCAACTAGTGAAGCTGTAGTCAAAATGCAACAGTCTCAGGACAAGGGGGGGAAGAAAAGCACAGACCTGGGCGCCGGTGGGGAAGGGGAGGGGTGGGCGCGGGAACCAGCCACTGTTTTTAACACTCCCTGGAAACAACTGAAGAGGGTGCTCTGCCAAGTCAGAAAAGCTGTCTGAACAAACCCCCTCCAAAAACTCAGGAAGACTCATTTTACGTAAAAATGAGCAAGGGTAAAGCATCAGGATCAAATCCCATAAAAAGTAAAGGTTCTAGAAAGAAAAAGACTAGCATAAATTGCTGCAAATAACAAAAACACTCCAAAAAGAAATACTCAAAAACCAGATCGAACCTTCTATTTCAAAACAAGCTAGATGATGTTAAAAAAAAAATGAGACAAACCATCAAAAAGACTCAACATAAATCACAATTAGAGAAACCATAAAGGTGGCAGAACTCATGAAAAAATTAGAAATAAAGAAAAAAAACTAAGCCAGAAGGAACACAAAGGCAAATAAACATTAAAGATAATGATGTAAGAAAATAGAAGTTGAAAAAAAGGTTTTTTATTTAAAAAAGGAAAGAAATAAATAGTACGTGAGAAAAAGTAGCAAATTTTAAGACAGGCAAAGAGAAACCCATCCTACAGATAAAATTATTCCGGTTAACATCATAAATGACGACAAAAAAAGAGAACTAGAATCTCCCTATTTTGCAATCCCTGGGGAATAAACACATCCAGACCTGGAGCATCCAATGCTGTTAAATGGATCATAAAATGAATGAAAGTAGAGCTTGTGTGCCTCCCGATGAAAGAACAGATAAGAGAACACAACACCACCGATGGTGTTGCCAAAGGATGAAACCTGAGTCTGATCTAGGGGCTGATGTGCTGGAGATTCCGAGTGCAGAGGAGCTTGGCGAACTGTGTCATGAGTGTGCAATCGGCAGAGTCGAGATCGTGGGACATTCTGAAGGTCAAATGGTTCTTCAACAGACAAATCATAAAGAAAAGAAACTGACCAGTGGTTTCGTTGCGTTTGTAATAGGCAAAACTGAATTGCAGTGTTGAGGCACACACTTCTGTGATAAAACCATAAAGAAATGTGATGAGATGTCTTCTATAAACATGAAGATAGCGGCTGCGTTCCTAGGCAGGCAGGGTGCCCCGAGCAGGAGGCTGCACACGGATTGGCTGGTGGCCGGGGCCGCTGGTAAATCTCTGTTTTGATTTGGGTGAGTGTTATAAGGATGTTCACAGTCTCATAACCCACTAAATATTTGTGAGTTTTTTGGGGTTTTCTGTATCTGCTTTTTTTATTCGGTAATTTTTTTTTTTTTGAAAAAATAAGGCATTCCAAAAAAGAGGCCTATTGTGTGGAAAAGAAAATATTTTTTAACAGCAAGTACAAAGAGATTTTAAGGTAGAGTTAGAGTCATTTTATTATGGTGATAAATACATAAAAATGAGAATAAAAATTATCAATGACTCAGTGAATCCATCAACAAATACTTACCATTTTTAAATACCTTTCTCTGTTACAGGGGTTGTGGGAGAAACAGAGGCATAGGACGCAATTCTTTGCTAGAGAGTTTATAGGTAAAGGTATCTTGGGTTTGTGTGTGTGTATGTGTGTGTGTTGTTTGCTTGTTGCTTTTAAATGGGATAAAGAGTACAAAAAAGGGAAGACACAGTGAAGGTTTGGGAGGCTTCGCTTTATTCTGCTGGTTTAGTGGCGTGGGGAGGTGCAGTATCAAATGTTTAGCAGTCTGTGCTTTGGACAAGGAGATTAAGAGACAGTAGCACAAGTTCTGGCTCTGCCAAGAGGTGGGCCGCACCTGGCTGAGCCGAGAGCTGTGCTTGCTTAAATAACTGCACCTCTCAGCAATTAATATCCTCATCTGAAAATGGAACTTGTCTCTGTCCCTGACACCATGAGGTAGGAGGGAGCCCTCTATAGCCTTTGTCAGATCTTTCTTGGAACCACAGTGCAAGTTTATTTGCCAGCTTGGGGGATGGGGGGTGTTTGGGAGATGGGGAGCCCCAAGCAAGAACAGGCCTGGTGAGCAGCTGCTGGAATACATGGGGCATTCCTACCTCTCTTTGCCAGCCGCCAGCATAACAGGGGAGGAGGTAGAGGAGGGCCGAAGGCCTAGAATGCTGCCACTTCCCAGCTCCTACCGGTCATGCTTTGCACCCTCCTTCCATGTTCTCACATACACGCAAAATAACCTTTGTGTGTGTTCTGGAACATGCACTGTGGCCAGAGATGACCAGCCCGGAGTCTAAAGCCACCCCACAGGCTGAAGGGATGGCTAGCTCACCCACATGGAGCCCTCCCCATGGGCCACGGGCTGGAAGCTCCACTCCAACCCACAATTGAAACTGCAATTTATTCCAATCAAAGCGAGTGTTTGAATAATAGGAAGTCATGTTTTTAAAAGAAATTCTCTGTCTCCCAATGAATGACCTAATCGTCAGGTTTTCCAGAAACTGTGATGCACCAGGCTGTCTTGCACCCCCTCTCAGGAGCCATGTGTGTGCACCTCTTCCTAGCTAGACATCACACTGGGGCCTTACATGAACCACAATCGAGTATTTCCACTGCAGAAATAGGCACACGCTACACACAGAGCTTCTTTCTTTTTCCCCCTATTTTGTTAAAGCTTATCAAAGGTTATCAAACATTCACCAGCACACCAAAAACCAATACAACAACCAATACCGTTGCAGAACTACAGCTTCACGGCTTTACTTTGTGCAATCAAAAATCAGCTTAAGCAATCAGGTTGGTAATGACAACTCCTACTTCAAAACGTTGTTCCTATTTGTTTTATAAACAATCATTAAACACTATGCGCCAGGTGCAGCTGGGTAATGAGCATACAGTGGTGAACAAAAGACTGCCAGTCCCTGGCCCCAAATGAACAGAGAGGAAAGAGAAAACCAAGCAAATGAATAAGGAATTAGGAAAAGATACGGCCTCCAAAGGAGAAGTACAGGGTGCTCGGAGAGCTTCTGACAGAGACAGCCGATTCAGATAGCAGGGTCAGGCAAGGCCTTTTTAAAGAAGTGACATTTGTGCCAAGATGCAAAGGATGAGTGAAAATTAGTAGTTAGTGTGGCATTCCTGTGTGGGTATGTCGTGGGAGAGAGGGAAGAACAGATAAGAACAAAGCCCTGGAGGCAGGAAAGGGACTGACACCATGAACTGATCACGGTCTGCCTTGGGTGCTATGTGGGGACTTTGGATCTCACTCTAAACACGAGAGGAAACCACCGCAGAGGTAGGACAGGGGTCCCAGGATGCAAGACAGCGAGGAAAGGGATTCACGACTTTGATGGTAAGACCAACAGGATGATTTCACGTCTAATAAATGAGGTCCTGTACATTAAGTTCTTAGCATCATGTCTGGGGAATATTAATAGAAAGTGTTTGATAAACACTAGGCATTATTATTATTATCAATTAATTATTTGAAAAGTGATTTGAACTCTCTGAGTGCCCCTTGCCTCCCTTTTAAAGTGAAGGTAATATCCATCCCAAAATGCACATGCAAAATGGGCATGATCTGATAAACTATAAAGCACAAACAATCTCTGTTGGAGGATGGACATGGCCTCATTTCTCTTTCATCTCCAGGATATTTCGTTGGTGTGGAAATTGCTCTCGGCTTTCAGAAAATAAACCAGCGTGTGCACGCGGCGTAACTTTGGAAGTGCAACTGGTTTTCTTTGCTTTGACACAAGCACTTTTCTTCCTTAACACTCACCAGATCTTTCGCGTAGGAGCAAAGGTGTCTGCCGGGAGCTGCAAAGCCAGCGTCCAGCCCCAGCGCATGTGCCTTGGTGCTCTTCCCGCCATGGTTGCCAAGATATCCAAACCTGAAACTAGCGGCGCAGCAGGCTTAACGATCCACTGACGGAAGCTTTTAGAAATGTGTGGTTTCTATTTGTGCCAATGGGGTGTTTTTCCTCTGGTCCCCGTTTTCTGCAGGTGGTCCATTTAATTTAACTTCCAGCCACTGCCTTCTGCTTTGATTCAGGGAAGTTACTTGCCTTCCCCATACATTTCAAATTCCAGAATCTTTTACATTTCCTGTGTTTTCTCCTTTTTCCTCTCATACATGCCACCCCAAACTCCAGTGCAAAAAAAAAAAGAAAAGAAAAGATTTTACAAAATCCTATGGAATAAAATATTTCCATGCATCTGAACCAAATCTGGCATTATTTATACCTGGACAGCTATATGACTCTGTGGTCGGAAATGGTTTGCTTCAACACCTGAGATTTTTCTTTTTCTTTTTAATGATCTTATTTTAATGGTTCGACTTTGACAAATCCTGAGTTCCTGCTGAAAGGAATCTGTGAGACACCTCATTCCTCTAGCTGGTGACAGGAGTTTATGAAGTCTGGGCTGGTATGAAAGCTAAGGCAATCGTAAGAGTTTTCAGTTTGGACAACCCCGGACAGGGGTGAAGGCCAGGGCAGACACATCATCCCTGTGATTAGAAGAGGAAGGCTCCCCGGAGGAGGTGATGCTTCAAGGTGGCAGCGAGAGGATGAAAAGACACGCGTCCAGGAGGACCTTACAGCTCACTCCAAGGTAAGGCTGCAATGAGCAGACAGAGTTGGCTTTGAGTAGGTTGTCCTGGGAGGAGCTGAAAAAATCATCAAGGTAAAGGAATGTGGGTATGCAGCAGGGCTCATGGCTCAGTGCAGGACCTGGAAACAGCGGCGAGACTCCCCCCAGGGGCAGCAGGTGTGCTCTGCGTGAGTGTGCATGTGGTCATGTGCACGGGTGCCCAGATACACATAAGCAACCTAAGTCTTAGTCTCCAACACCTTTTCAGAGGCATAGTAGGTGTTAGGCAGCCGCAATTATTTAATTTTTCACTTTGGAGGCCTGAAAGGCACAGCACCAAAGATTTGTGGAGGTTGTAGGGAAGGAAAAAAAGAATCAGCGAGGGAGGCATAGGAGCCTTCTGGTCCACCAGAGACGAGCTGTCCACTGAGGGGACCTCAACTCCCCTGAGAAGCAGCGTGCTGTAGTGACAGAGACCAAGTCAGATAGGCTGTGTCTGGGAAAACAACACAGCATCTCTGGTTGTCATTTTCCTCATCTGTGAAGTGGATATTGTTGGGTGCCTTCCATCAGAATGGGGGGTTGGGGGAGGATGTCTATTTTCAGCTCCTGACTCAAGTTAGCGATCTAAACTCATGATCACTCCAGGAAAAAGCAAGGTAAATGCCTCTGGCCCGCCTGGGCTCACCTATTTGAGATGACAGAGTGATCACCTCTCCCCCTCTGGCTCCATACAGCCCTCGCCTTGGTGCTGATTGCCTGTAGACGTCACATGGTCTGAGGGGTTTGTCTGCTGAACTGCTGATGCTGAACATGGGAGACAGGCGTCTAGGAAAGCCTGGGCCCCAGTGGGTGTGGGTGGGGTGCCAGAACCCAGCAAGGGCTCATAGGAGAGCACACATGTTCCCATGGACAGAGGGTGCTGTGCCTGGGGTTGGAGTTGGGGCAGGGGAGATGATTGTGTAAAGCTGTGCTGGGGGAAGTTCTCTATGTTGTTTTGTTCTATTTTTAGCCCATGTACGTCATGACCAACAACGTAAACCTTTCAGGTAGGTTTAAGGTATCATATGACTTATTTTTTGCATGATCCCAAAGCTTCCCAAGAATAATAAAAGTTGAAGTTCAAGTTCAAGTTCAGCCAGGGAGGTGGTTCATCACTTCCTTTTGATTACCCTTGTCCCTCAAAGGGCCACTCCTACCACCAAGAGCTCTGACACTAAGATTCATGGATAACCGACCCCACAAGGGTGTTTGAAGGAGTAAATTAAATGTGATGGGACAGGGAAAGTGCCTAAACAGATGCTAACGAGAGCTGGGTTCTCCCTCCTGTGCCATCCGGGGTTTGAGTCAGCCCCTTTCTCCCCTGAGCTCTGCCAGCATTCTGCCCGGACCTCCAGGACAGCCTGCTTCCTCTGCGTTATTCCTACGTCAGCCTTCCAGCCGGACTGTGTGCCCCTGGAGAGCCGGCGTCGGGCCTTACTCATTTTTTATAACCTTCATAACCAAATTTAACCAAAAACATCAGCAAGGAAGAAGCGCCCTTCATTATAGCCACCTCTATCCTGACCAGCCTTCCGAATAACTGTAGGGGTTTTAACAGTTTGCTATTGCTTCTCTGGTTTATTGAAGCCCTGCCTCATTTCAAATCTTCCTCTACACCCCTCAAAGTAATAGTACAGGCATATTTCCTAACTTAAATTTAAATTAACTTGGTCTTCAAAATGCCATGAACCCTTGGTGATTGGCTCCAAGATAGCAGAGATGCCCTGTGTCTTAAGGACACTGGACAGAGAGAGAGGGATACCCCTCACCTCACTGTGTACAGGAGGAGGCATTCTCTCCTCTTCCCTGGTCACAGACAAGCTTGCCCGGTCAGTCACAGCTGGTGCTTCTGCCCTGGGCTTTCTCTAGAACGGAGCTTCTCAAAGTGTGGTTCCTGGACCAGCAGCATCAGTGTCACCTGGAAACTTACCAGAGATGCAGAGTCTCCATCCTCGTCCCAGACCTCCTGAGTCAGAAACCTGGGGCGGGGTGGAGAGCAACCTGCCCGTTAACAAGCAGTCGGGAGATGCTGACGCACTCCAGTGATTGAGGATAATTGATCATTAACACCTTTAGGCTAGGACCAGGCTGCCCGAAAAGCGGACTCCTCCTCTGTGAGAAGGCAAAAGAGGAGATGATGTAATCCTTGTGCATGGTCTGGTTGCCAGCAGAACTCTGGTGGGGTGAGGCTCACTGGGTCTCTCCCTGCCCTCTCTATGCTAAATGGGGATTTCTTTTTCAGATTTTTTCCCCCTAAATGTTTTTTTTTTCCTTTATTGAAGTATACTTTACATATCATGCCTTTACTCCATTTTAAGTGTACAAATAAATGATTTTTAGTGAATTTACCAAGATGTACAGTTAATCACATGAATCAGTTTTAGAGGAATTCCTTCCCCCTATTGAGACCCCTAATTCCCCTCCCAAACTACTTTTTGAATATGTCCCACTCCTCCACAGTGCCCACAACGTTGCTCAGACGTGGGTTTACCCCCCAGTCCCTGAATCCCTAGTGAACACCACCACCATTTGAGCACCATAGTGTTAATCAGTCAATACCAATTTGATGGCGAGTACATGTGGGATCCATTCTTCAGGTCTTGTGTCACCTCACTTTGAATAGTGGGCTTAAGCTTAATCCAGGATAATACAAGCGGTGCTAGCTCACTGTCGTTTCTTAAAATTGAGTAATATTCCATTGTAAACATATACCAAACCTTAATAATCCACTCATGAATTGATGGGCACTTGGGTTGTTTCCATGACCTAGCAATAGTGAATTGTGCTGCCATAAACATTCAGGTGCAGATGTCTTTATCATAGAATGTCTTATGCTCTTTTGGGTAGATGCCTAATAATGCTATTGCT
>CAUYRT010007210.1:0-17748 GCA_963574885.1 Lepilemur ruficaudatus
CAGAGATGCTTCAAAGAGGACTACATAGCACTGTTACAATCAAACTGTAATAGTTCCTTTCTTGTGATTATGTAAATTTTAAAGAAAAGAGGTCTCTCATAAGCTATATACAGCAGTTTACACCTCAGTCTTTCTTTTTCACGTGATGTACAATTAAAATTAATTTATGACAAATACTTGTCACATAAATGTGTGTAGGCACATAGAAATTCTATAGCTTTACTGGAGGGGTGAGGTCTTCTGTGGGATCATGATCCTGGATTCCGTTTCCTGAATAAGTGGGACTGTATAATATACCAATTCTTCCCAGCCATGTTTATGCCATGCTGCATTCCGTATGTCTTCCCTGGTCTGAAGATCCTTGTAAGCCCAAAGATGATGCACCATATATAGCTGCCCAATCTGAGAGAAGAATCCTCCAACTGCTTCATTACTGTCCTGTCGGAAGCGAATTGCACGAGCCCAGTAATTGCCCCATTCAATCATGGTTCCTGGTCGGAGTTGGTAAGACCTGAGTTCATATATATTAGGTCCTGATCGTGGGACAGGCTCATTCCAGAAACTGAATTCCAATAGTAGCTGATTCTTCCTAGAGAGAAGCATGTTGCTTCTTGCTTTACGGAATTCCACAAATTCCTGATTTCCTCTGAGTTTATTCATGACTTCCATGAGGGCTGGATAGCCTCCTTCCTACCTCCAGAGGTGGACAGCTTGGTCCTGCTCGCCATACCACGTGTTCCAAGTCCCCACCAAAGTACAAGGGTAATGTTTATCTTCATGAATCTTTGGCAACACCTCTTGACAAATTTTGTTGTATGCTTCTAGGCATTCCAGTTTAACATTGTGAAACTGTAATTTGTACAGACTGCTTGTTTCCTTTTTGGCTAGGAGATTAGAGTGAGCATCTTTTCTTGGATCAACTTTCCGGACAAATAAAGATTTTAACCAGCTGTCTTCTCGTGGCCTGCTATTGGAAGATGTCAGTCTCCGGAGCCCGGGCAGGAGAGTGCAGGGGGCGGCCCGCTGCAGGAAGCCGCCGGCCCAGGCCGCTCCATGGGCTCGCAGCACTCGCGCCGCCATCTTGCTCCGGCGCCTCGGCTCCCTTTTGCCTACTTTTTGATGGGATTTTTTTTTTCTTCTTGATGTTTTGAGTTCTTTGTAGATTCTGGAAATTAGTTCTTTGTTGGATGTATAGTTTGCAAATATTTTCTGCCATTTTGTAGGTTGCCTGTTTGCTAATTATTTCTTTTGCTGTGCAGAAGCATTTTAATTTAATTAAGTCCCATTTATTTATTTTGTTGCTGTTGTATTTGCCTTCGGTGTCTTAGTCATAAATTCTTTGCCAAGGCCTATGTCTAGAAGAGTGTTTCTTCTAGAATTTTTATGGTTTCATGTCTTAGATTTAAGTCTTTTATCCATCTTGAGTTAATTTTTATGTATGATGAGAGATATGGGTCCTGTTTGATTCTTCTGCATGTGGCTATCCAATTTTCCCACCACCATTTATTGAGATTCCTTTCCCAAGTATATGTTATTGTCTGCTTGTCAAAGATCAGTTGGTTGTAGCTATATGGGTTTATTTCTGGGTTCTCTATTCTGTTCCATTGGTCTATGTCTGTACTTCTATATTCATACCAGTACCATGCTATTTTGGTTGCTATAGCCTTGTTGTATAATTTGGAGTCAGATAATATGATGCCTCCAGACTTGTTCTTTTTGCTTAAGATTGGTTTGGTTGTTCGGGTTCTTTTTTGGTTTCAAATGAAGCTTAGGATTATTTTTTCTAGATCTGTGAAGTAAGACATTATTGGTATCTTGATGGGAATTGCATTGAATCTGTAAATCACTTTGGGCAGAATGGACATTTTAATGATGTTGATTCTGCCAATTCATGAGCATGGGATATTTCTCAATTCATGTTATCTGTAATTTCTTTCATCAGTGTTTTATAGTTATCCTTGTAGAGATCTTTCACTTCCCTGGTTAAATATATTCCTAAGTATTTCATTTTCTTCATAGCTATTGCAAATGGTATTGAGTCCTTGATTTGACTCTCAGCTTGACTGTTATTAGTGTATACAGAAATGCTGCTGATATGTGTACATTGTTTTGTAACCTAAGACTTTGCCGAATTATCAACTCTAGGAGTCTTTTGGTGGAGTCTTTAGGGTTTTCTAGATACAGGATCATATTTTTGGCCAACAGGGATAGGTCGACCTCCTCTTTCCCTATTTGGATGCCCTTTATTTCTTTCTCTTGCCTGATTGCTCTGGCTAGGACTTTATTATGTTAAATAAAAGTGTTGACAGTGGGCACCCTTGTCTCATTCCAGTACTTAGGGGGAATGCTTTCGATTTTTCCCCATTTAGTATGATGTTGGCTGGGGGTTTATCTGTCTATAATTTTGAGATATGTTTGTTCCACTCCTAGTTTGTTGAAGGTTTTCATCATGAAAGGATGCTGGATTTTAACGAATGCTTTTTCTCCATCTATTGAAATGATCATATGGTCTTTGCTTTTGCTTTGGTTTATGTGGTGAATCACATTTATTGATTTGTGTATGTTGAACCATCCTTGCATCCCTGGGATGAAACCTACATGATCATGGTGAATTATCTTTTTGATGTGCAGCTGAATTCAGTTTGCTAGTATCTTTTTGCATCAGTGTTCATAAGGGATGTTGGTCTATAGTTTTCTTTTTTGTTGTGTTCTTTCCTGGCTTTGGTATCAAGGTGATACTGGCTTCATAGAATGAGCTACAGAGGATTCTCTCCTTCTCAGTATTATGGAATAATTTCTATAGGATAGGTGCCAGTTTTTTGTAGGTCTGGTATGTTTGGCTGTGAATCCATCTGGTCTGGGGCTTTTATTTGTTTGAGATTTTTTATTACTGCTTCAACCTCATTCCTACTTATTGGTCTGTCTAGGCTTTCTGTTTCATCCTGGTTAGGCTTGGGAGGTTGTGTGTTTCCAGGAATTTATTCATTTCCTCCAGTGTGTGTGAATTTATCTATTTTCTAGTGTGCTCTGTGTGCATAGAGCTTTTTATAGTACTCATGGATAAAATTTGTATTTTTGTGATATCAGTGTGTAATGTCTCCTTTTTCATTTCTGATTGAGGTTATTTGAATCCTTTCTCTTCTATTTATGGTTAAGGTGGCTAGTGGTCTACTGATTTTGTTTATCTTTCAAAGAACCAGCTGTTTGTTTCATTGATCCTTTGTACTGTTTCTTTGGTTTCCGTTTCATTTAGTTCTGCTCTGAGCTTTGTCATTTCTTTTCTTCTTCTGGCCTTGAGTTTGGTTTCTTCTTATTTTTCTAGTTCCTTGAGATATGACATCAGTTTGATACATTGTGATCTTTCTGTCTTTTTGATGTAAGCATTTTAGGCTATGAATTTTCTCCTTTGTGCTACCTTTTCTGTAGCCCATAAATTTTTGAAAACTTGTGTCCCCTTTGTCAATTTGAAGAATCTTTTCATACTTCTTAATTGCATCTTTAATTTAATCTTTCTTCATTAATTTCTATCTTAATTTCATCATTGACCCAAGTATCATTCAGTAGCAGGTTGTTTAATTTCCATGACTTTGTGTGGATTTGAGAATTTCTCTTGGAATTGATTTCTAGTTTTATTCCACTGTGGTTTGAGAAGATACATGGTATGATTTCAGTTTTTCTGAATTTGCTGAGACTTGCTTTGTGGCCTAGGATAGGATCAATCTTGGCAAATGTCCTACGTGCTGATGAGAAGAATGTATATTATATAATTTTTGGGTAGAGTGTTCTATAAATTTCTGTTAGGTCCAGTTGTTCCAGAGTTCCATTTAAGACCAGTATTTCTTTGTTTATGTTCTGCTTCAATGATCAGTTTTGTCAGTGGGTGTTGAAGTCCCCAGCAGTTATGATGTTACAGTTTATTTCTTTGCTTTGCTTTAGGGGAATTTGCTTGATGAATCTGGAAGCTCCTTTCTTATGTCCTGTGTTAGGATTGTTATGTCTTCTTGTTGAATTGCCCCCTATATCATATAATGACCGTCTTTGTCTCTTTTTATCATTATTGATTTAAAGTCAGTTTTATCTGATAAGAGAATGGCTATACCAACTTTCTCTTGGTTTCCATTTGCTTGGAATATTTTTTTCCATTCTTTTACCTTGAGTCTGTGTGTGTGTGTCCTTGCAAGTTAGATGATTTTCTTGGAGACAACATATACTTCTGCAGTGATTTTTCATCCTTTCAGCTATTATTTAATTGGAGCATTATGTTCATTCATGTTGTGTTAGTATTGATATGTGGGTACTTACTAGAGCTGTGAGCTTTAATTTTCAGGTGTTTTTACACTGGCGGTTACCTATTGTGCTGTGTCATGTATAGTGTGCACTATTGAGCATTTCCTGGAGGGCAGGTCTAGTAGTGACAAATTCCCTTAGTGTTTGCTTGTCGGGAAAAGTCTTTATTTCTCCATCATTTATGAAACTTGGTTTTGCAGGATACCTAATTCTTGCCTGGCAGTTCTGTTTAAGAAGACTAAAAATGGGGCCCTAGTCCCTTCTGGCTTGTAAGGTCACTGCTGAGAAGTCTGCTGTTAGCCTGATGGTCTTTCCTTTGTAGGTTAGTTATTGCTTTTGTCTTGCAGCTTGTAGGATTTGCTCCCTCATTTTGACTTTGGCCAGGTTGATGACTATGTGTCTTGGAGATGTCCTGTTTGCTATGAAGCTTCCTGTTGTTCAACAACTATCTTGCATCTGGATTTCTGAATCACTGGTGATAGTGGGAAAGTTTTCCTCAATAATTCTCTCTAACAGATTTTCCATGCTTTTTGCTTTTTCTTCTTTTCCCTCAGGGATACCTATATTCGTATTAATATATTGATTTGCTTTACATAGTCCCATATTTCTCTGAGTGATTGTTAATTATTCTTTATTCTTTTATCTGCACCTTTGACTGACTAGGTTAGCTCAAAAGCCTTGTCTTCAAGCTGTGAAAATTCTTCTTCTGCTTGGTCTAGTCTATTGTTGAAGCTTTCTGCTGTATTTTTAAGTTCCCTAAGTGACTCTTTCATTTCTTTAAGTTCTGTTGTTGCCTTTCTTATGCTGTCTATCTCTTAAGCAACTTTTTCATTTTTTTCATTCGTGTCCTGAAATACTTTTTAGCTTCTTTGTGTTGGCTTTCAACTTTCTTAGTTCTACTCATCTTCTTTGCCATCTATATTCTGAATTCCATTTTTGACATTTTGACAATTTCCTTTTGGTTGGGATCTGTTGCTGTAGGTCTGTCTATTGTGATCCTTTGGGTGTGTTGAATTAGCTTTTTTTTTTACGTTGCCAGAGTTCTTTTGCTGGTTCCTCTCTGTTCAGGGCAGATAGATTTGCAGTGCTCCTGTTCTTTGCCGGGAACTCTCCTACTTGGTGATAGGAAGGAGAGGTCCCTAGGTAGCACTTTTGTCTCTTTTCTTGGAAGACTGATCTGGTAGGAGAGGGGTGGATGCACTGCGATCTTGTAATGTAGCTGTCATACACTGTCCTGTTCCCCTGTGGTTGTCACAGTCCACACTGGTGCTGGATGATCTTCATGTGGAGTGGTTGGTCCCTAGGCTACTGTTGGAAGCTGGGGCAGGGGTCTGGATAAGTCCCTATCCGTGGAGGAAGGTGTTGCAGAAGATTGCTCTGCCTGGGTCCCCCCACAGCGGTGGCAGTGGCTGCTTGGCAAGGCTATCTGGACAATAGCCACAAATGTCAGAGCTGTGGGCGTTCACTCTACCCAGGTCTAGATGTAATGGGGATATGTGGCGGAGGGAGTGGTTAGTGGCTGGGTGTCTGTGGTGGAGAGCTGGACCGCAGGCATTGCATTGGCAGTGCTGCTGGATGTGGCCTGCTAGCTGGCGTGTGGACCTGGGAGACATGGCCCGCCACTGGCGTGCAGGTCCGTCTTCAGGGGCGTGGGCCTCCATGTGGCCTGTGAGTTCGCAGGGGCGTGGACCTCAGTGTAGTAGTGCTTAGGGTCAGTGGGCAGGGCACGTGGGCTGGGCTGCTCGGTGGCTGGGGCTCTGTCCTCACACAGGTCCCACTTGGGCCGCTACTGTGGGACCTCTCCAGTGGCGTGGCACCTACTCCATTCAAACTCCCTGATGGAGGAGGGGGCTTGGCTCCCATTCACGGGCTTGCGAGAGTACCTGCTCTCCCTGCCCAGCAAGGGGCTATGTAGGGGCAGTTGCAGGGAAGCTAGTCCCGATGTAGACTGAGAGCTCTGGGCCTGAGAGCTCAGTGTGGCATCAGGGTGGCAATCCAGGAACAGAGGCCAGTGAGTCCCTGCTGAGCCTGCTCTCCAACAGAACTCTACTATATAGCCTCCAAGTGGTTCCGTGATCAGCAGGGAGGCCTGCGGTGGTGGGGGGACCCGCCATGGCTCGAGTCACAGTGTCCATGTGGAGAGCTTCGGGCCCTGGGTTTCTCTCCTTTATCCCTTTCCCACACGTAGGGGTCTCCTCTAGGTAACTTCCAATCTTGGTGAGTGGATCTCCCCTTCCTCCTGTGTCCTTCACTCTGAGTGTCTCCTATCTCCTCTCTGATGATTGATTCACTTTGCTCTCTCCTAGAGGGTCCATCCATAGATGCGCACCTACTTGCAAATTTGATCCTCTCCTTGATAGGCTGCAAGTGTGGGCTGCTTTTAGTAGGCCATGTTGGCCTCTCCCCGTCTATGTAAGAATTGATGTGTTAAAAGGATCGCTAAGATAGGGAATCTCTTCTTTTACTTTTTCCTTTTATTTTTTACCATGCTTCTAGGCATAATTATATAAGATAGCCAAATTATAAAAAGTCCAGAACTGCTCCTAATGCTCTTTTTAGAATGAATCATTGCTTTGATATAATGCAAGAGATGACTAAAGAAATTAAGAATATTAATGGATAGAGACTTAAGATAAAAGAACCTTTTAAACTTTACTGATGTATAAATATTATTAATAATACATTTTCTTTGTTTACTGTTTCACTGCAGTTGCTATAGATTATCTGTATTAGTATAAAAATTAGTTTTTATTTTATAGGTGCCATGTTGATGTAATGTTGTTAAAATTTTCTTCTTTCAAATGTATCTTTGACCTTAAAGCCAGCAACTTCAGATTTTTATGGGCAACAAGCCACTATTAAGAAAATGTATGAAATATATTTTCATTTAAATAACACATGAGCCTTAATTAATTTCATTTTCTTTTTTCATACTTTGCCGTCAAGATTTCAATAATCACCTCAGAATCTTACTTTGGAAGTTGTTCATAACCCTTTATTTGTAAGAAAAGTTAATTAGTAGAAAATATGTAATCATGATTATTTTATTTCCATACGTTTATACAACATTTTTTAATGTAGATCGTACTCTTTCAGATGTCAGCCATATTTCCAACATAAATGCAAGTTGCGTAAATGAATCAATAAGTAATTCCATTAATAGCAAACTGGAGCCTACACTTGAAAATCTAGAAAATCTGGATGTCAGTTCATTTCAAGCACCTGAAGATTTATTAGATGGTTGTCGGGTACGTCTTTATTATGTAATAAATGCAGTAAGTGATAATATACGTTAGCACTCCCCAGCCTGACTTTGAAGACCCTTTCAAGTTGGGCTTGCTCCTTCTCTATGTAAACCCTGCACTTTAGCTAAACAGTTGCACTCACTAGACCATGTCTGTCCTTTGGCTGTGAACATCCCTTTGCCTGGGATGTACCTTCATCTTTTGTCCTTCAAACTTCATCTTCTCTAAACCTTCCCGACAACATTAATTCTATGTACTATATTTTGAGAGTCTTAGTTTCTGAACCACTTACTGGATTTTTATTTATAAGTATCATTTGTTAAGTGTTTATAATGTATTTGATACTGTGCTAATTATTTTCATGTTATGGTATATATAATCTCGTTAAATTCCCACAAATAATTCTAAAATGGATATTATCTTGAGGCTAAGCCTTAGAGGATTAAAATTCTTTTTCAGCGTCACACAGACAGACAATAAGTGGCTAGGCATTCACTGCAAAGTCCGTATTCCTAACCATTAGAGCCACTGCTTTGTTTGGTATCTCTTGGGTTACTTAATTTTTTAGTATATTAATAACTGTCAAAAGTGTATGTTTTTGATGGAAACCTCATATGCTATGCTTTTTCAGATCTCATAGATCTGAATACGTAATATACTCCTATTTGTAGAATGACTAGGCTATGCAGTAATTCTCACAGGGTAGCGAAAATTTAATTCTATTTTATTGTTAAGGTAATTTGCCCAATTTCCCTTAACATTCTATATGTCTCTCATCCAAGTACTAACTAGGCCCCACCCTGCTTAGCTTCCAAGATCAGACAAGATTGGGTGGGTGTGTTCAGGGCGGTTTGACTATAGTCGACATTCTATACTTATGAAACTTAACCAACTTATTGGTAGAACAGAGAGTGTTTTGCATAATCTTTATCCCAGACTATACTAATTCTAGATATGACTTAGTTATTTTTTACTTATAGGATATATATGGTTCCTCTTTTTTGTTAAAATATATTCTAGTAATGGAGGTGATTTAGGTTGGGCTATAAATGTAGTTTGGAATAGATTTGTCATTCTTAAATTTTTTTAAAGATAACTTATCTAAAATCGAGGTGGAAAGTCTTTTTATATTGACTAAATTGGTTTAAATATATACATTCTGATAGTTAAAAATAAATTAAAATAAATTAATTGCATACATGTTATCCTCAAAGCATCATGCTTAGTTCTTTGACTCATATTTTTTGCTTAAATTAATGCTGTGAAAAAGATACCTCAATTTATAGGTAAGAAAAAATGGTTTAAAGCGCTGAAGCAACTTGCCTATGGTCAT
Organism: Lepilemur ruficaudatus; assembly: GCA_963574885.1. NCBI lineage: Eukaryota > Metazoa > Chordata > Mammalia > Primates > Lepilemuridae > Lepilemur > Lepilemur ruficaudatus. Next base: position 8,866 of record CAUYRT010007210.1, read on the forward strand.
GTGGTTAATCATTGGCAGCTGAAAACCAGGATTTAAACCCAGGTTTTTCAAATTCAGACAGTTAACTATAGTTTATTTCTATAATTATTTTAAGATGTACAAGTAGTAAGGCTGTCAAAATTTAAGAAGTTACCTGCATTTTATTTTTATTTTATTATTTTTTTTCCTCATCAATAGAGAGACCCAGAGTTACCTGCATTTTCGAAATTACTATGCACTAATATTCAGAAGATGTTGGATTCTGGCTTCTATTTCATTTATAGCCTCAAAATACTTATCAAGTATCCATTGTAGAAGATAATGCTATGTATGGGATTGTAGAGAAGTGATTTATAAAAATAGAAGTTTCAGAATTGTTGAAAATTCAGAAGTTTCAGAATATATTTTTTTCTATATCTTAAAATGTACACAAGTTGTCTTATTTACACAATGGACTTAGAATATGTTTTTAATAAATTTGTTTCTATACATTAAAGTAATTATTTTCTTTCTTTGCAGATATATCTTTGTGGTTTTAGTGGCAGAAAGCTTGACAAACTGAGAAGGCTTATTAACAGTGGAGGTGGAGTTCGTTTTAATCAGCTTAATGGAGATGTAACTCATGTTATTGTGGGAGATTATGATGATGAACTGAAGCAGTTTTGGACTAAATCAGCCCACAGGTTTTGTCAGTTTTTAGTTCAAAGCAATTTCTGGTACTGATTTTTCTTAAAATTCCATGTCCATGCAAGTATGGGAACTGCATGGCAAGTGGGATGATGGTCTTTATGGCTTAAACTAATATATATATATGTTATTTTTGTAGGCCTCATGTAGTGGGAGCAAAGTGGTTGCTAGAGTGTTTTACTAAAGGTCATATGCTTCCTGAAGAACCATATATCCATGCCAATTACCAGCCAGTGGAAATTCCAGTTTCAGATCAACCTGCAAGTAAAGCAGTGGTTTTAAAAAAGAAGAACAGCAGCTTCTCTAATGAAAAGCATGAGCAAGCTGATGAAGAACTGCTCTCGCAATATGTCAATAATAGCTCCACAGTAGGTAAGAAATAATTGATCGGTATTTGCAATTAGTGAGAAGTATTTTAGTAGTCTAATACATACATGTATGATTTCTGCCAAGTTTTCTAGATTTTAAATTAAACCTTTTTCTTTCCTTAAAATTTAGTTCATAACTTTTTTCTGAACAGGCAAGGCCCATAGAGCCCTGAACTCTTTGAACCTCCTCTCCTCTCTTCAGCCCACTGGCTCCATTTTGATCTGTTACTTACACAAGCATTGCTTGGTTTGTGTGTGAGTTTGTAATAGCATGAGCTTTTTATTTATACCTTTGACAGATACCTCTTACTGGATTATTGTGGTCTTTAATACATATGGCACTGCACTGGGGACTATCACCTCAGTATGTAGTGTTACCAGTATAGTAAGGTAAATTGCCAGTGAAGAGTTATAAACACTATTTCTTATTTTAGAAAATATATTATGAAATACTTAATATATCCAAAAAGATATAAAGAATAATGTGATCTGTAACAATGCATTACTATCTAGCTATTAAAAATAGAACATTACCACTGTGTCAAAAGCCTCCTGCGAATTCCTCCCCATTTTCTTTATAGTTTATATCATATGTATGTATCTATATGCATTATTTCATTTTGTATATATTTTAAGTTACATAACTGATACATGGTATGTATTTTTTGCTACCCTCTGCTCCCATCATGAAAGATACTCTTCTAATCCAAGTAACTAATTATCAATCTACCTCATGGCTATGTGCCTATGCCACAGTTAATCCTTTTTCTCATGAATGGGCATTTTTCTTAGGTCCCTCCTTTGCCATTACAAACAGTACTGCAGAGATTATTCTTACAGATGTCTCCTTGTGCACATGAGCAGGAAGTGTATAAACCCAAGAATGGCATTGTTGATTCATGGGATACGTACATCTTCAACTTTCTTACATAATGCAAATTGCTTTCTGAAGTATTTGGCCTAGTTTACACTCAATTTACACTCAAAAAACAGTGAATAAGGGTCCCTGTTGTTCCACATTCTTCCCACATATGGCATTGTAAGACCTGAAATATTTGCCATTCTGTTGGGTGTAAAGTAGGACCTCATTGTGGTTTTAATTTCATATCAAGATTACTATTAATAAATAAAATGAAGCATCTTTTTGAGCATTTTTTGCCCATAATATTTTAAGATATCTTTTAAGTATTTGTATTTTGCAGTCTATTCATTTGTGGTTTGTACTTTTCTAATTTATGTAAGAAGTTTCCCTACTTGAAGGTCAAAAAGTTATTCTATATATTATTTTAGAAATCTTATTTTAAACTCTTAAAATGTCTTTGCTTTTTCACATTTGTGTCTTCAGTCCATATTGATTTTGGTATTTGACATGAAGTGTTCTAATTTTATTTTTATCCATGCAGATAATCAGTTGTTTTCAACACTTTTTATTGAATAGTACATCATTTTTCCACTAATTTGAACTGCCACCACTTGCATATATTAAGTGACTATTATGTGGAGATCTGTGTCTAGACTTTCTGTTCTGTTCCATTGAGATACTATACTGATAAACTGTCTTATAATTGCTTTGTAATACGTTATTGTTATGTGGGAGGAAAAGACTGTCCAATTTTCTTTACCAAAGTGTGTTAACTATTCTTGGCTGTTTGCTTTCATAGAATTTTTTTTTTAATTAGTTTGGCTGTTTCCACAAAACCAATCTGGGAATTTGGTTGAAATTGTATTAAATTTATAATTTGGAGGAGAATGAATATAGAATTTGTTCCTATCCATGAATATAGAATATTACCATATAATTTTATTTTTTCTGATATCTTTCAGTAAATTATAACAGCTATATTCGTAAGATGTTAGAATGCTGTGTTAGATTTACTCCTAATTTCTTGTTGTCTATGTTATGTTTATTTGTTCTTTATGACATTTTAACTCATAGCTTTTAAAATTACATTTTTTAACTGCTGATATAGAAGAATAAATTGATATTTTGAATATTGGTCTTAGTTTAAACTTTTCTGTAAACTGTTTTGAGTATTGAATTTTTAAAAATTATGTACCTTTCTCAGTTCAAAAGCTCTTATGTTTAGGCCTTTGAATTTTATTAAGTAAAATTCATGTGGAATGATCACATGGTTTTTCTTGTTTAATGTGTTAAAATTTTATTAATAGATTTCATATTGTGAAATCAACTTTAAATTCTGTTAGATATGTTAATCTTTTATATCTTACTGTATTTAATTAACCAATACTTTATTTAAAATTATATCTATTCTATGTGAGGTTGGCCTGTAATTTTCCTTTTCATGTTGTCTTTGTTGGATTTTATTTTTTATAAAATGTATTGGTGAGTTATTCCCTCTTTTTTAATCTCAGAAAGAGTTTGTATAAGCTTGAAATTCTCTGATACTTCAATGCCTGGTGAAAATTACCTGTCAAATTAATTGATGATAGTGTTTCTTAGTGGGAAGATTTTGTGGTACTGATTTATTTAATGAATATGTGACTCCTTAATTGTTCTGTTTCTTCTTTTGTCACCTTTGCTTAACTATGTTTTCCAGGAAATTTAAAGATCAATTTTTGTTAGTCTTTTTCACAAAGGAACTTTTGATTTTTTTGTTTTTATTTCATTTTTTTCTTCCTCATTTCTTCTCTAACTTCATAAGTTAGATGATTCATTTATTATTTTGTAGTCTTTCTTTTTACCTATGTATTTATTGCTATAGATTTCCCTAAAATTACTAATTTAACTAGTTGTATTTCACCAGATCTTAAATACAGCATTTTTGTAATTGTTCAATTCTAAATATTTTCTAATTTTATCATATCTTCTTTGACCTATGACATGTTTAGAAGGTGGCTTTCATAAATGTTCTGTGCCTCAGAAACATGTTTTCTCTGTTTGGAAGGTTTTATATATGTACATGGTATCAAGTTTTGTCTGCTATGTATAAACTCATTAACTATCTCATTAGTTAAACTCCTCCACTGTAATTAATGGTAGCTTTGTCAGTTTTTCCATTTAGTTCTGTAAAATTTGGTTTTATGTATGTATTTTGAATTTTTATTTACATGTTGATCCTCATTTCCCTAATAAATTTTTTTACTTAACATCTACTTTGTCTGATATTAATATAGCTGTTCCTGCTTCATTTGGGTCTGTATTTATATTCTTGAATACACTTATATCCAGTATATCTTTTTCTATACTTTATATTATACTTTCAACTCTTTTTTTTTTTTATTATTTTTCTTTTCCTAGTCAAGTGCAGTAGTGAGACAGGGGAAAAGAGTAGAACAAGGAGTTCAATCTGTAACTGACTGTGAACAATCAAGTGGGATAACTCACTGCCTTCGGACCAGCCATTTCAACCCTTTTGTCTTCTTATGTTTTAGCATGTAGTTAGGTTTTATTTTATTTATCCAGTCTGACTGACTTTTTCTTTTAACTGCAAATTTGTTCAGTTTACATTGATTGTTATTTCTCATATATTTGGATTATTTTCTACTATCTCATTTTATGCTTTCTGTTTGTCCCATTTTTCTATGTTTCCTTGTTTTTCAACATTTGCCTTTTCAATGAGGCTGCTCCCTCCCATGCTGAATCTCACTCCCAACTTTGTATAATGTTTTTCCCTCTATTGATTTAAAGTTATATATACTATTTATATTTTCAGTGACTACCATTGGAACTTTAATATGCACCATAACTTAAAATGTAAAGTTAATCAGAATTTTTATCTTCCTCTTGAATAAGAAAAGAAACTTAAACACTTATGTTTAATGATCAGAACTAACTACCCCCGCATTCTTCAACATACTCAGCTTCTATGATTTTGTTGCCTAGTGTTTTCATTGTCTTTTTAAATTTAACAGTTGGGCATTATTATTATTGTTTTATATGGTAAATATATTTTTATTTGCTAACATGTTCAAATATTTCTTTGCTCCTCATTGTTTTGCATATGAGACCTCTCTTCTGGAATCATTTTCTTTTCTTCTTGAAATAATATCCTTCAGAAATTCCTTTTTGGTTGACCTAATAATGTCTTTATTTTGCCCTTGTCCTTAAAAAACTGTTCTGCTGGGTATGCAGTTGTAGAAAGTTGCTTTGTTTAAGCACTTTGGAGATACTGTTTCATTGTCATCTATCTCTGTGGCTGTTGGATAAGAAGTCACATGTCAATCTTACTGTCATTCTTTTATAGGTAATCTGTCTTTTCCCTCTATTTTTAAGATCTTCCTTTTGTTTGTGTCCTAGAGTTTTACCTTCATTTGTCCTGCTTAGGATTCATTGTGCTTTCTAAAACTGAGAATTAGTGAGATCTTTGCTTTTTTATTTGTTAGTTCTAGAAATTTTTCATTTATTATCTCTTTGAATGTTGCTTCTGCCTCATTCTCTGTATTCACTTAACTCCCATTTGCTCTGTTTATGGATTACTTAATCTATCCTTCTTATTTTCCGTCTTTTTGTCTGTGATTTATTACATGTAATTTCTTCAGATTTTTCCCAGATCACTAATTTTCTCCTCCGCTATGTCCTAATCTGTTTAACTCATCCTTTGAATTTTTGGTTTTACTACTTTATTTTTCTATTCCTGGAAGTTTTGGTTCTTTTAATAGTTTATATTATATTTGTGGGTTTTGTTCCTTATTTCTTGAAACACATTAAACCTATTGCAACATCTGAATTGGGTGGGAGTGTTAATTCTGTTGATTATTATTAATGGTACCTAGTTTTCTCATGTGTTTTGTGGTTTTTATTGTGAGCTTGTGCTTATTAGGACTCTAGGAATTCTAAAAAACCTGGGTAAGGGTTTGTTCCTCCAGAAAAGGTTCATGTATAGGTCTGCCAGGTGCCTGGAAGTTTACCAATTCGGTACCCCTCTAAGTTAGTTTATTGGCTGGAGGGTTCTTAGGCCATCAGGCTAGTGTGAATTTGTACCCTAACCTACTTTGAGAACCAGGCTATGATGACAAATTCTTAGGAGAGATGTTTTTCCCCTTGAACCAAAGCCAAGTGTACTTGTCATCTCCCTTTGCCGGTGGATTTGTTGTTGTTTGTTGATTGGTTTTGTTGTATTTACTAAAGACATTTCCCTTCAAGTGTTCTGGATTTGTTTCATTAGAGTATACTCTGCTCCACCAAAGGCTTGACTCCTATCCCTGGCATGATACTCTTAAATTCCAAGAGTATAGATTACAAGTAGATTTGGGCTAACCATAATTTGGGGTGCTTTTTAGTGAACCCTCACGAAACCCTTTCAAATATCTAGCCTACCATATTGCTAGAAAGAGAATTCCTAACATTCCTTTTTTATCCACACTATTTCTGTTTGTTTTGTATTGCAAATTGACTTATCAAACCATTTTTTTATGCCTTAGTATTGCATCCCATCAGGACATCATCCCAGTTTTCTAGGATGTTCTGGTAAAAAGAAACCACAAATTGGAAACAATTTTATATATATACACACACACACACACACACACACACACACACACACGTATATGTATACATACACACTGTCCTTCAGCAAGGGTTCTTGGTAGCAGGCAGGTGATTAGTTTCTGAAACCTACATTTGTAAGGCAGCTAGTGGTTAACTGACCTTATAAGGATTAAGTGACAGTAAATCTCAGTGGATCCCCAAGCACCTTAGAAAGGATATAATAAAGTGTTTTATAATTAATTCTTTTTTTTTCTCTTAAGAGACAGGGTCTCTGGCCGGGCGCGGTGGCTCACGCCTGTAATCCTAGCACTCTGGGAGGCCGAGGCGGGTGGATCACTCAAGGTCAGGAGTTCGAAACCAGCCTGAGCAAGAGCAAGACCTCGTCTCTACTATAAATAGAAAGAAATTAATTAGCCAACTAAAAATATAAGAAAAAATTAGCTGGGCGTGGTGGCACATGCCTGTAGTCCCAGCTACCTGGGAGGCTGAGGCAGAAGGATTGCTTGAGCCCAGGAGTTTGAGATTACTGTGAGCTAGGCTGATGCCACGGCACTCACTCTAGCCTAGGCAAGAGAGTGAGACTCTGTCTCAAAAAAAAAAGAGACAGGGTCTCACTCTGTCACCCAGGGTGGAGTGCAGTGGCACAATCATACCTCATTGCAGCCTCAAATGATCCTCCTGCCTCGGCCTCCCAGAGTGCTAGGATTACAGGCATGAGGCACCAAGCCTGGCCACAATTAATTCTTAAAGCAAAATTGCTTTCGATTTAAGAGAGCTTTTTTCAATAATAGTTTCATCAAGTAGTATCTGTTGGACTTCTGGGTGAGATCTGTTTGAAAAAGGTATTCTACTAAAATAAATAGAACTGCTATAGAACATGTTAATTTATTATGAGTCTCTTAATAACTTCAGAGTTTTACTTACAGTTTCTAAGAACTAAGTATTGGCTGGGCACAATCATGCCTATAATCCTAGCACTTTGGGAAACCAAGGCAGGAGGATTGCTTGAGGCCAGGAGTTCGAGACCAGCCTGAGCAACATAACAAGACCCTATCTCTACAAAAAATTCTTAAAAAATTTTTAGGCATCGTGCCACACACCTGTAGTCCCAGCTCCTCAGGAGACTGAGATGGGAGGATCACTTGAGCCCAGGAGTTCAAGGCTGCAGTGAGCTAGGATTGTTCCATTGCACTCCAGCCTGGGTGAGAGAGGAAGACCTTATCTCAAAAAAAGAAAACTTAGTATTTCTATTTTGTTTTTATAGTAGTAATCTAAAATTCTATTGGGTTTCTTCTTCTCATCTCACTAGCAATATATAGACATCAAAGTTATTGTTTTCTCCTAGATGTGATTGTAAATTGCAAAAAACAAAAAAAGTTTTTAACCTTTAAAACAAACTATTTACATTTTAACAAACTTCTGAAAAACTAACTTGCCAGAATGTTTTATAATATGTCATCTTTATTTCCATCTAAACTTATTCTCATGAGTATCTCTATAAATTGTAAATATACTATTATCCCTTATTCCTTATAGTCTAAAACTGAGGGTTAAAGAGATTGTGAAAGTAGAACCCAACTCTCTTGTCTTCCTGATAAGTAGATGCTCTAAACAAAACTATTGCTTCCTTGGAGTGTCAATAAGAGCAATTTAAATACTTAAATTGAGTAGGAATCCTAAGTGTCTAATATATATTGGGGTAATTTATTTAAAAATGAAAATGCTAATGTCTTGGACATGAGAATAGAAGAAGGTGGCATTATAACAGTGTTTTGGACTCTGGAGTCAGACTTTGGTTCATATCTCATTTCTACCACTTAATAATATGACTTTAGGCAAGTTACATAACCTCTTTAAGCCTGACATTCCCTTTGGAGAAAAAGGGTATACTGACACTATCAACCTCATAGTTAGCATGATGTGAGCATTACATACATGTAAAGCACTTAAGCATGGTGCCTATATGACTGAATGAACGAATCCTTAAATAGTTTTCCAGCCTTGTTGGGATCCCATAAAGTAAGGCAAACTTTTTCTTTAAAAGGGCTGACAGTAGGCCGGGCGCAATGGCTCACGCCTGTAATCCTAGCACTCTGGGAGGCCGAGGTGGGCGGATTGCTCAAGATCATGAGTTCAAAACCACCCAGACCAAGAGTGAGACCCCATCTCTAGTAAAAAAAAAAAAATACAATGAAATTAACTGGCCAACTAAAAATTTATAAAAAAAATTAGCCGGGCTTGGTGGAACATGCATGTAGTCCCAGCTACTTGGGAGGCTGTGGCAGAAGGATCATTTGAGCCCAGGAGTTTGAGGTTGCTGTGAGCTAGGCTGATGCCACGGCACTCACTCTAGCCCGGGCAACAGAGTGAGACTCTATCTCAAAAAAAAAAAAAAAAAGG
>CAUYRT010007213.1:0-74993 GCA_963574885.1 Lepilemur ruficaudatus
TGGTTTGTAAACATTGTCCACAGTGATGAAAAACACTTGGTTTAATGAGAGAAAGAGCATGGACTTACTGAATCCTGGCTCTGCAACTGATTCGTGTCTTTAGGTGTATTTCATCTTCTGACTTTATTTGTAAAATAAAGACGACAATACATACCCCATAATGTCTTGGTGATGATTTAATTTGATAATGCCTAGAAATTCTCAGAGTGCTTGGAAAATCAGTAGTTTATGCAGAACTATAATCTTGATTTTGTTATCTAGTAAAACAAACTCCAGTATTGGATAATGCTAAATGGCATTTTTTTTTCTTTGTTAATAGCTTTTTTTATTGAGAATTGTGACATTACGTTTTTTTCAAAGAGGTGGAAAAGGAAAAATCTGACCTGGTATGTGGATGGGCTCTTTCCTTTTCTTTTAAACATGCAATCTTCAATGTGCCCCTTTAGTGTAACCATTTCCATGATTAAAAAATAAAACACTAAATTGGTAAATGACCCATCAAACTCCACCAAACACACACATACACAAACATGCACGAGAGAGAGAGAGATAGAGAGAGAGAGAGAGAGAGAGAGGGAGAGAACACCTCCTGCTGCACTTGGATAAATATATCTGATACTGTAGAAACTCAGTTATAAGAAATCAACAAATAGACTACTGAGTTAAAATAAGTAAATTCTTCTTCTAGCTCATTCTTGGATTTATATTATTTTCGTTGGCTTGGTTTGGTTTGGGGGGGCCGTGGTTGAAAAGAGCATTTCAATTTCTTGGTATTATCCTCCTGCTAGTCATAATATTGGTCTCCCTGTTGCACTGTATCCTCTCAAGGGTCTTAATGCCCACATGCAGCTGATCACTGGGCAGCAAATGGTCTCACTCCCTTTAGAATGACAAATGTGAAGAATTTTTCGGTGAGCCTGATGTTGTGGCTTATGAATTCCATAATAAGACCAAATAAGTCCTTTATAATGGTGACAGTGGCATTGAGGCCCCAAATTTTGGTCCTTCTCACAAGACTGAGAGGGGAATTTCTAAAACAAATAAGGAGGCCACTAATCAGAGGTTATATCTGTGTGTGGAGTATTATGTAAGCAAACCAGAACTAAACTTAGAAATATTTATGGTAACTGACTTCACCCCCATATTTATTGCAGTACTGTTCACATTAGCCAAGATTTGGAATCAACCTAAGTGTCCATCAGCAGATGAATGGATAAATAAATTGTGGTAAATATACACAATGAAATATTATTCAGCCATAGAAAAGAATGAAATTCTGTCGTTTGCATTAACATGAATGGGACTGGAGAACATTATGTTAAGTGAAATATACCAAGCACAGAAAGACAAATCTCGCATGTTCTCAGTTGTATGTACAAGCTGAATATTAAAACAATTGATCTCATGGAAACAGAGGATAGCATGATGGCCACAAGGGGCTGGGAAGGGTAGCCGAGACGGGAAATAAAGCGGGGATGGTTAATGGGTGCAGAAGTATAATTAGATAGAATGAACAAGATCTCATATTTGATAGCAAAACAGGGTGACTATGATCAACAAAAAGTCATTGTATACTTTAAAAAAACTTAAAAAATGGAATTGGAATTTGGAATATAAACAAATGATGAATGATTGAGGTGACAGATACCTAAATTACTCTGAATAGTGTATTACACATTGTATGCCTGAATCAAAACATCACAGGTACCCCATAAATATATACAACTATTATGTACCCATAAGGTGGGGTGGGACATGCTTGAAAAGTAGTTGGGGAGCGGAATTAGGGGTCTCAATAGGGGAAAGGAATTCCTCAAAAACTGATTCATGTGATTAACTGTACACCTCGGTAAATTCACTGAAAATCATTTAATTGTACACTTAAAAAAAATAATGATGCATATTCAAACACATTGTTATCAAAATTTTATTCATAAGAATATTTACCTTTGAAAAGTTTTGATGTATACTTAATACATAAAATAAATTTTAAAATGTAAACATTGGTTATTTGCTCTTCATGTCATTGTTTTCACTTTGTATATTTATATGATCTATAATGTACATAATGTAATATTGATTCACATATGTTTACAACTACAATTTATTATTATTTATCATAATAATTATGTTTTACATATTAATATATGAACATATATAATATAAAATACATGTAAAATGTGTAATACACATATACTTTACACTATTACATTTCACTAAACATAGGAATATATATTGTACAATAGTAGTTATTTGGAGAGTAAAATAAATAAACATAGTGAGATTTTAATGAAGAGGAGGCTCAGTTTTAAAAAGTCCATCCCTTCTGTTCTGAGAAGCAATATAACCAGATGTTCAAGCATGAACATTCAGGAAGAGAGTTGCACAAATTCAGATCCAGTTTTAGCACTTTCTAACAATGATACCTTAAGAGAATTAAAGCCTTTTAGCCTTAATTTCCCTTTTATAAAAGGGAACATCATCCATAACCTCAGTGAGTTGTTGAAAGGATTAAATTAATATATGAAAAATATTTAGAATAATGTATGAGACACATTAGTGCTTATGACTGTCACTAACATTACCACTACCCATAATGATTGCTAACATTTATTAGCATTTAGTAATTGCCAGGCACTATTTTAAAGAACTCTACATATACTAACTCACTTAATCCTTATAAAATACCCAAGATGGGTATGCATGAGATATTATTCCCACTTTAGAGATAAGCAAACTGGCACTCAGGGAATTAAATTTTATTATTGTAGTATGCTTATGTTAAAGCTGCTTTCTATTTAAAAGGCAAGTCATTTTGGTCATGATAGATAAACAGAGTGATAGGTTGGGTAAGATAAGTTTGAGAAAAAATTTCTGTATTGTCATAAATTAGTCTGTTATGATATTTTTTTGCCCCTTCATCATATTTGACAAAGTCACATTTGCTTCATAATGTGAAGTGAGAAAATTAGTTCTAATATTTTAAATATACTTTGAAATGGTTTGTGTAGTATAGATACCATTTGGTCTTTGATATTAAAAAATTCCAGGATATATTAGGGCCAGTGGTGTGTGTGTGTGTGTGTGTGTGTGTGTGTGTGTGTGTGTGTATTAATATTAACACAAACTAATCTTCACACTCTCTGACCCACATTTCATTGGTTTCAAATGATGATGGAAAAAGTATAACCACTCTGTGTATATAAGCACTGTACAGGGAAGATTTTTAAGGCACCTTTGGGCATTCTGTGTGACTGATTATTTTGATTTCTATTAGGTCTTAATAACTAGTGCTTCTCTAGCCAATGATTTATTAAAAGAATAGACACACTGGATCAATTTCTATCATCATTATTTTTAGAAATGAAGTAGCAGAAACCTCATGTTATCTCTTCAATTAGCATTTATTGAGCATCTACTTTTGTGCCTTCCACTGCCATAAATATTGGGTAGCTAGTAATGTGAGGAATCAAACTTCTTATCTAAAGCAATTTGCAATGAGTGAGACAGCACAATGGCAATGCACAATTGCTGGTGCTATAATATCTAGTGATATGGGAATACAGTTATGGATTCCAGGAGGTCTCTATAAAGGGGATGATATTTCAGCTGCATCCTTAAGATGAGAGTTGGGTTTTTTTTGTTTGTTTTCAGGTGAAAACAGGCATTCAAAATTCCTAGGCATTCAAAATAGCGGGTGTTAAAATACACTGGGTTTTGAAGGAGCAGAGCATGCCTAGGAAATGGTCAATTCAGAGTGATTAGAGGTGACGATGGATAGGCAATCTGTGGTTTCTTCATGAAGGGTTTAGTTTTATATCCTGTAGAAAACAGGAAACCAATTAAGATAATTTCCATAATCAGATGTGTTCTTTGGGTCAATAACGAGGTATATTGGAGCCTACCCTGTGTTAGGCTCTATGTAAGACACTGGAGGCTCAGTGGTGAAGAACCTGGAAATGCTTCCTGACCTGGGCATGCTTACAAGAGACTAAGGACATAGCAAGGTGCTGGTGTCCTGCGTCCTGACAGTAGATGTTGAGGACTGCTGAGATATTTTGGAGATAGATTCAACAGTATTCAGCAGACAATTAAAAGGTTGTAGATAAAGAAAAGGGAGGAATGTAAGATTTCTGGTTTGGAGGTGAATTATTAATAGATAGTGACATTATTGAGACCTACAAGAAGAGAATTTGAGGTAGAGAGGAGGATGCTGCCCAGGTGAGCTTTTGAAATGAGTGCACAGTAGAGTCAGTTAAAATAATACCTCTCATCACTAAGGTGTCAATTCAAGTGTCACATCCTCAAAGAGGGTTGCTCTGACCACCTTAGCTGTGGCAAATGCTTGCTGTAGTCACTTTCTATCCCATTACCCTGACTTAATTTTTAACACTTTTTGCTACCTGGACATATTTTATTTATCTATTCATTCACTTTCTGTTTTCCACAACTAGAATGCAAACTGCATAAGGGCAGAGAAATGATCTGTTCTGTCTCTGTTCACCACTTTATCCCAGGAATGGAAGTACAATAGACTCTCAAAACATTTTTGTTCAGTGTTGAATTGATGGCATAGGACAGGGTTCAGATTAACTTGGAGGTCATTGATGTTTAAGCACAGGTGACTGTGAGTGTGGGTGAGTGTGAAGTGAGTCTCTTTGGAATACATTTTCAGTCTTTCTGGCATCTTTCACTACCTCCTCTTTCTCTCCAAAGGGCAACTTGATGTTACAGAGAAAGGAGCATCCAAGGTGTCATGGAGCTGGGATGCAGGAACCTTGGTGCCAAATGTGCAGGTCTGTGTTTCTCCTGATTCTCTTGCTCTGTCTCCATATCTGCCCTCTCCGTCTCTCCAGGACACATTGTAAAAAGCATGACCTCTGACAGATTGGCATTCCATAGCTTTACACATCAGAAAGAGGACAGTCCTACTTACTACCAGTTCCAAAATCCCTTTGATTGGCCCAGCTTAGATCTGGGCCCTTGACCTGAGCCACTGTGATCAGTGTAGAAAGTATCATGAGTAGAGTGACTGTACATCTCGGTCTGCCTCAGACAGTCCTGTTCATGCCTGTCATCCGAACTTAAGCATTAAGAGTACCTCCTCTCACTCTCAAAGTGCCTTGGTTTAGATAATAAATTGTATGGCTCCTCCATATGAACAAAATGGCTTCCCCTGTGGTCACCATGTGGTTGGCAATCAGCTCTAGAAATATGCCTGGGATGAACAGAATTAGAAGCTGGCTGGAGACATAAGATGAGCAAGAGGTGGGAGAAGCCTTCACGAAGGCCAATTGCCTGCATCTGTCCCTCTGTCCCAGCCATCCCCAGTGTGTAGTCAGACAGCAAAGCTCTGGCATGCTTCACGATTCACCGTAGGTGTGTTGGTCTCCTCTCATGATACCACAGGGAGGGGTTGGATCAATGATAAATTACAGAACGAATATCCAGCTGAGGTCTGCTGCTGCTAAATGTCTCCTTTACTAAGAATTTCTCATTCCTGGGGCAGCTTTGTGCTTGGATCTCTCATGAGTGAAGTGCCTGGTCAGGATTTTCCCAATAAGCTTCTTCTCGGGCCACAGAATGGTCTTAAGATTCCTGGGGAAAAACTAAATTTAAGGCATCATCTAGGTCATCTCTTACACTTTCATCTAATCCTTTACCCCAAATGTGAGGACCTGAAGGTAACTGAGAATTCTAAGTGAATTCCCAAATTTTCCCCAGAAGTGACAAAAAGACAGAAAGTGAACATGCCCACCACTGAACCCTGGGGGAGAGAAGCAGGAATCCTGAGATATTTGCAGCTATCCCCGTTTATTGCTTTGTTTTCTTAAATGTTACTCAACCCTCATTTTTCATTTTATATTCTTGATTTTTTATCTCCCTCATCTCATTCTCTTTGTCCTTTTTTTTGTGTCTGCCTCTTTGTTGTCACACCTTCATCCCCTCTCTCCTTACTCCTTTAATAGTTCGCTTCCTCCCTCCTCATTCTCTCCTTGTCCTTCATCTTTGATGGGTAGACACTGTCTAAGTGCTAGGCAGACTTGTCCCTGGACATAACCGATACTTGGTAGGGAGCACTTTTCTGGCTCTGAGGTTGCTCTGCTTCAATACTTAGGGCCAGGGCCTCAGCCCTGGTGTAAGTTAAGTAGCATGGTGACCTGAGAAGGAGCATCATCCCCCTAAATTACTTTGGAAAGAACTCTTATGAATTGTGCAATGCTAGAGCCTTTCCACACAGCTGTGCTTCATGGTCCAGAACTGATTGCCAGTGTGTCTTTGGGGCAGGCATTCTCTGCTGCCTGTTCCTTTCCAGAGAGCCTGCTCCCCCAGTTGGATTACAGGGTCTGATTTCTTGATGTTTCTTTGCATGATTTGCCCACTGGCTGGGTGAATATAGACTTGTACAAGGCCAACGCAATGCTGAAGCTGCCACCCCATAATTTCAGCAAAGTACAAAGAAGCAAGCAGAGAAAGGAGCACAGAAACCCATAAACATCTGTGGGAATCAGCAAAGAGGTTAATTTGGAAAATAAAAAAGAAACTGTAAAGAGATGTTTATGTTATCTTGAGGAGAAAAGGCTATATTCACAGACTTTATGATTAAATTTTAAAGATAATTCATAACATATTTCTCTCTGGTGTTGCAGTAAAATTCTATATTCAAGACTTTGGATACATGCCTTGTGTTTTAGCTGCTGGCCATGGTAAGTGCCATATTGCAGGTCTTTGTTTATTCATTCATTCATTCAGTAAATATGTCTTGAGCAAGTGTAATGTGTTAGCCACTCTAGCATACATGGGCCATATGGAGGTGACAAAGACAGGCAAGTTCCTGCCTGCAAAGAGCTTATATTCTTTTGATTGTAGATATAAAGAATTCAATCAAGGAGTGATTTATGATTACTGCGCTGTTGAAACAGAAAGGAGGCTACTCCTATGGCTGAAGTATGATGAACAGGGTCTGAATGGTATAGGGTGAAGCTGAGGGAATAGACCAGGGGCATGGTGAGGAGTATGGATTTTATTCTAAGGGCAAATCATGCATCACAATCATGGCTTCCAAAACTAATGACCAGAAATTCCTCATGCCTAGCTAGACTCCAGGCACTCTTTGCTCCACACTCCTAGTGATTCTCTCCCAAATTCTCCCCGTGGGAATCATGAATGCCACTTTTAAGATAATGTAAGTCAAAAACCACAGAGTTAGAGAAACCTTTCTGCAGGATTAATTTCAATTTTCCCTCAATCCCTGACTAGCTGTCACAAATCTCAACTTTTCTCTTGGATGTCTACCTTTAGCATCAGCTTGCTAGGGTTGGACCTGACTTCCTGTGAGAAAGGCTCCTTCTCTGCATCTGTGAATAAGGACAAAATGTATCATATGTATCCATCTGGCTCCTCTTCTGTCTAATGCTTGGGTCACAAGACATGAATTAAAATATAAGCCATTTTCATATTGTCCTTTACTAATTTTATAAACAGTTGGAGGATGTGCATGGCAAGCATTTTGCACAGGTCTTCTCCAAAGCATGAAACTTCTGTAATTCTTCAAACTGCTGGGGATTAGCAACAATAAAACAACAGGAAAAGGTAGGTGAGCACTTATTTCATACTTCTTATACCCAGATGGACCCTTGGCCAAACTCTGAATGTTGTTTAACATTAAATAACATTTTATAATTAAAGTTTAAACTTGGCTGCAATCTCCCTATAGTCAGCATCTAGTTTAGCATGTTGTTTTTTTTTTTAATCTCTCCTGTGTAGTTTCTTGTAGAATTTTAATTTTAATTTTTTTAATTAAAGGAAACTTGCAGAATTTCAATCTTGTGTATCCAATTTTTATGAACATATAGAACCTGTGGATAGAAATCCTTGCATTTTTAAGAGCTGCACTCTGAGACACTCCTGAATGGATTAGCACTTTCCAGTAAGACCAAGAGTTGTAGATAGGAGCAAATTGCGACTGAACTCATTCTTTCATTTGGTTGGGTTACCAGGAGCAAGCCATGCATTGTTCCTATTGTTCTGTGGATCTTTGCTGGAATGTTTACATTCACTGATTTCTCAAGGCAAGCACTGAAGCTCAGTGATATTCTTTTCTAAAAAGAAAAATATATTTCTAAGAATTTGTCATTTTCTCCATGTTTTATAGTTTTGGGGCATATAGATTTTTATAGTGTTCAAATATAATGTTTTGTACTTCCCTGATGTCTGTAGTGATGTCTGCTTTTTCATTTCTAATTGAATTTATTGGAATCCTTTTCTTTCTAGTTCTTGTCAATGTAGCAAGAGGGTTGTCAATTTTATTAATCTTTTCAAAAAGCCAACTTTTGGTTTTATTAATCTTCTGTATAGTTCTTTTATTCTCAATTTCATTTAGTTCTGCTCTGATCTTAATTATTTATTTTCTTCTGATAGGTTTAGGATTGATTTGCTCTTATTTTTCTAGTTCCTTGAGATGGTTTATTAGTTTGTTAATTTGTGAACTTTCTGTCTTTTGGATGTGAGCATTTAATGCTATTAATTTTCCTCTCAGGAATGCTTTTGCTGTACCCCAGCACTTTTGATAACTTGTGTCCTCATTATCATTTAGTTTAAAGAATCTTTTGATTTTCACCTGTATCTCCTCTTTGACCTAGTAGTCATTCAGCAATAGATCGTTTATTTTTCATGATTTTGTGAAGTAGTGAGTGTTTCTGTCAGAATTTTATGCCACTGTGGTCTGAGGAGATGCATGGTATAATTTCTATTTTCTTAAGTATGTTGAGATTTGATTTGTGACCTAGTATGTGATCAATTTTAAAGAGATCAATTCCATGAGCTGATGAGAAGAATGTATATTCGGCTTTATTTGGGTGGAATGTTCATGTGAAACTGTAAGAATTCTGGAGAAAATGTTGGGAAAACTCTTATAAACATTGGCTGAGGAAAAGAATTTATGAAGACTCCCAAGCAATCACAGCAGCAACAAAAATAAATAAAGGACCTGATCAAATTAAAAGGCTTCTGCACAGCCAAGGAAACAATCATTAGAGTGAATAGACAGCCTACAGAATGGGAGAAACTGTTTGCCTGCTACACATATGATAAAGGGCTGATAACAAGAATCTATATAGAACTTAATAAAATCAACAAGAAAAAATCAAACAGCCCTATCAATAAATGGACTAAGGACATGAACAGAAGCTTCTCAAAAGAAAGCAGAATAATGATCAGCAAACATAAAAAAAATGCTCAACATTTCTAATCATTAGGGGAATGCAAATCAAAACCACAATGAGATATCACCTAACTCCAGTGACAATTGGCTTTATCAAAAAGTCCCAAAACAGCAAATGTTGGTGTGGATGTGGAGAGGTTGGAATACTTTTACACTGCTGGTGGGACTGCAAATTAGTACAATCCCTGTGGAAAGTAATTTGGAGATATCTCAAAGAACTAAAAATAGAAATACCATTTGATCCAGAAATTCCACTTCTAGGCATCTACTAAAAGGAAAAAAAACACATTCTATAATAAAAACATCTGCACTCAGATGTTTATGGCAGCACAATTCACAATTGCAAAGATATAGAAACAACCCAAGTGCCCATCAATACATGAGTGGATTAATAAAATGTGGTATATATATATATATATACCATGAAATAATATGCAACTACAAAAAGCAATGGTGAACTAATACTGCTTATATTTTCCTGGATAGAACTTAAGCCCATCCTTTGAAGTATCACAAGAATAGAAAAACAAGCACCACATGTACTTGTCATCAAATAGGTACTAACTGATCAACACTAAGGTGCTCCCCTGGTAGTAAAATTCACTGGGTATCAGTCAGGTGGGAGCGATGTGGTAGGAGTGGGTAAACTCACAACTAATGGATGTGAAGTGCACTGTATGGGGGGAGGGCATGCTTGTAGCCCTGACTTGGGTGAGGCTAAGGCATTATATGTAACCAAAATGTTTGTATCCCATAATATTCTGAAATAAAAATAAATAAATAACTAAGAAGAAAAGTATACAACAGGTACTCAGATATCCTCACACTGCCTTCTTTCCACCTCTGACTTTTACCTTCCCCCAAGAAAGAGGAAGTATGTGGGTAATAAGAAATATGGAATATGGGTAAAAATGAGAGAAGGAAAATAAAGTAAAGAGAAACTGGGGAATAGTCCAATGGAGAGGGAGAAAATGGGGAAGAAATGAGATAAAAGAGGGAGGAATTGAAAGAGAAAGGATATAGGGTCACCTTCAAAGTGGAAGTTAGGGGAAAGAGCTGAGGGAAGTAAGAGAGGAAGAAAACAGAGGCAGCAGACTTAAGAGTTAATGGGGAAAAAGGATGCAATTTTTCAGACTAAAAGTGATTTCACTTTTGTATTTGTTTCCTATGGCTACTGTAACAAATTACCACAAACTTGGTGGCTTAAACAACACAAATACTGTTGTTCAGGTCAGTGGTCTGAAATTGGTCTCACTAGGCTAAAACCAAAAAGTGTCAGCCAGGCAATGTTCCTTTCTGCTGCCTCTAAGGGAGAACTTGTTTCCTTGTCTTTCAACTCTCCAGAGGTTACCCGCAATCCTTGGTTCATGAATCCCTGTGTTAGCAAAGCTGGCAAAAGCAGATTGAGTCTTCCTCACACTAAACAACTCTCACTTCTGTTTCCATTGGCACATTTCCATCTCTGTCCCTGCTTCCCTCTTCTACTTATAGAGACGATTGTGATTACATTGAGCCCATCTTGACAATCAAGGATAATTTCCGCATTCCAAGGGCATCAGATTGGCAACCTTAATTCCATCTGAAACCTTAATTCTTTTTGCCATGTAATGTACCATATTCATATGATTCCAGGGATTAGTATGTGGGCATCTTTGTAGGAGCATTATTTTACCTATGGCAATCCTGGTAGTATAATAAGAGTTTGCTGATCCCTGATCCCTGGACTGCTCAGACTACAAACCGCACTATCACTCTAATTTTTGTCACATCTTTATGGAGAATGAGGCTTCATGCAAGGTCTAATGTTCACTACAGGGACCATAGGGAATCGCTCTTCCTCTACATCTAGTATCTGGAACACATTTTACAAGTTTTACTTCTGCTCACAGTCTCTATCCATTGTGATTCAGTTTTTTAAACAAGACCAGACTTTGATTAGCAAACTCAAATCCGGGGAAGTCTGAATAAAGTAAAAATATGAAAATGCATGTGGACTTCTTGTTCTCCCTCATACTGGCCACTGTGGCTTAAAGAAAGAAAGTCCCTGTTATATATTCTATGTGAGCAATGCCAGATGAGGGAAGAGCTGGCCCGCGAGGTTGAGGGACTGGAGCGAGGGTTAGAGATGGTCAGAAACTGGAGCTGTAAAAGCCTTTGAGTGGCTTCATTTTTATGAAGGTGGGGAAAGTAGGAACAGGTGAGCAACATTTTTATTAAAAATACATAGTTATTATTTAATATTAATATATTGACTGATAAAGTGAGGCAAGTTAATATTTTTATGGTTGAGAGGATATTTGAAGTAATTTAAAAATACAGTAGGTTTAAAAATTAATGGTGGATGTTGAAGAGAAATCGATCTAAGCTAGCAAGAATAAGGATTAGAAAAGAAAAAACAAAAATAAATAGTAGACAGTTTGATAAATAGCAAATATGAATTAGGATAGAAAGAATAAAACCAAATATTTTTCTCAACACAATAAATCAGAATAAATTAGAATTCTCTCTCATGATGTTGATTTTCAGAGTACTATACATAAATACATGTACAGGTGCATAATGTGTTTGATATTTTCAAATAATACCCAATGAAACCACCAAAGAAAATTTTGAAATAGTCTAACAAAGATAAATCAAGCAAATGTAATAAAATGAAAGTAGGATGAATGGCTAAAGCCAAGGCTAAATATAAAGCCAAATGCAGCATATAGGAATAAGAATGATATTATGTGTAAACAATTATTAAATATATACTTCTCTATGTACAAACAAAATGGAGCCAAGTAAAGTGAAAACTGCAAGAGATAGAACCTGATAACATAAAATTATAGTGAAAGATGCTAATAAAACTTTTCTCAGAAAGAACAAATTAAGTAGATAATAAATGTACATAGATAAAGGAGATTGGATTATCAAATAAAATAATTTGATTTGATATATTTATACAGAGATAATCGATTTCTTACATTGAACATATATTGTTTTGCATTTATAAAATTAAATAACATTCAAAATTTCAGAAAATTAAGATACTATTAGTTTCCTTCATTGTTCATAAATTTATAAAGTAAAACAACCATAAAATTAAACCAAAATTAATATGGTAATTAAGACACCCTTCTTAAGTAATCTCTGAAACAAAATTGGTATCAGAATTCAAATTAAAACTATATGAAAATGAGAAAACTACATGCTAAAATATATGTGACAGCAAATTTATAACTATAAAAATGTGTAATGGTACTATTTTATTATTAAAAAGCCAATAGAAAAATGCATTGAGTAAACTAAACAAGAACTAAAAAGGAGGGAATTAATCAAGGTTAAGAACTAAAATTGAGGGACTAGAAAACAATCAAATGAGCAGATAAGATAGTTAATAAAACACTTTTCCTATCAAAATGGTAAGATAAATATAATTTTAACAATCTCAATTTATGAGAAAAAGAAAAAAGGGAACAATACAAAATATTAGGAATTGCACAGGAGGCATAAAGCACAAATACAAATAAACTAGATTTATAAAATATTATTAAGTTTAACACTATGAATATGAAAAACCATAGACATGGGTAATTTTCCAGCAAAAAAGGAATTTTCATATTTCAAGATGGCAGGGTGAGCTTTATGCCAACTACTTTCTCCCCCAAAGTGGCTGCACATAGTGGCCAATATTAAATAAACAACCAGATAAACTAAACCATAACAATAACAGTAACACATTAACAACAACAGCAACAAAAACTGAAAAAGAAATGCAATAAATCCAAAAAGTCACAGAAAACATAAAAGGTTATTTTTGGTAGAAAGGTAACTTTAAGTAATTCCTGAAGCCCATAAAATAGATACTTTTAGATGAAAAGAAAATGAAACTACAGGCAAAAATACAACCACAGAACAAGACAGCTAAAATGGTAGAGGTATTTCCAGAGGCTTTCCAAGGCTGAGCATGGAAGAGGCTGGGAGAAGATAGCGCCTAGTGTATCTAAGCAGTATGGCCAGTTAGGACACACAATTAGGCCAGCTTTTTGACACCTGTACAGCAATTCATCTTTCCTGTGCATTGTATGCAAAGTCATGAGGCATCCTAGCTCATGGCAGGAGCAGTGAGTTTGGACTCTTGTGTTAAAATGGTGGGATTATACCAGAAATACACAGGGAGAGGTGGTACATCCCAGCTCTCTCCCTAAACATATGGCATAGACTATAAAATGCTCCCAAGCAGGTCAAATAACACTCAGATACAAAAATCCACTCAGAAATAATCACCAGCCATTAAAATGAAAGCCTATACCATCATAAATAGAAACCATATTCAACCAATGGAAAACTTTATATCCAGTACAGGAAATAAAAGGAATGAATATGTTTATTTCTTTGTCTTGTTGGGTAAGGAATCAAAAGTGGGAGGGGAGTAATATAAACATGGATTCATGCCAGCAAGACTTTGACAAATATAACTTGAATTACACGTTTTAATATCTTAAGTATAAACACATGAAAAATGGAAGAAAATAAAAAATAGGAATGAAAGAAATAAATTCCATATCATGGGATGAACAACAATTACAAAAAATCCTTGAAGAAAATGTGATTAATTAACAGCTACGTAACAACTCAAAGTGTCAGGGAAGGTGTAATGAGGACTCAGGACAAAAATAAATCACTAAATAGAATGAAAAATGTAAAAAATATTAATAATAACTATCAATATAAATGAGTAACATTCATCTACTAAAAACAGATATTTTAAAGAGCCAACAAAATAAAGGAAGCAGAATCAACTAGAATTCAAGATAATAAAGTTCTAACAGCTCTAAAATAGAATTTTTCATATTGATGAAAGGAATAATCCACCATGAAAACATTATAGTCAGGAATATTTATGCACCAGAAGTATAGCATGATATATATATATATATATATATATATATATATATATGGGAATATATATATAAAGGGAAAATCATTAGCCATGGAGGACAAATTGACAAAGCTACAAACCTAGGGAGAGATTTTATTAAACCTCTCTCAGAAATGACAGAACAGATTAGTAGACAAAAATAAGTGTGAGCATATTGAATAATAAAATGTTTGAACCAATAGAATTTGAATTGAATAGAAATTATCCATTGTTTTGGGAATTTGAATAAGAAAACAATTTTATTTAAACAAATAAATATTACTTTGAAATTTAACAAAACTGTACATTTTCAATAACATATATGAAACATTTATAAATATTGATGATGAAGCAGGATCCAAAGGAAATCTCTACAAGTTACAAAAAGCTGATTTTTTATAACCTATATCTATTAAATAAAACACAATGCAGTTACGAATAAACAACAAAAAGGAGTAAAATATCACACTCACTAAAATGTAAATCATATGTGTATATGAAACACATATTTATAGAGAACTATTGAGTTACATAAAATATTAACATGGAAATTACTATTTAAAATCTATAGCAAAGATAACACTTAGATATAAAAATAAATTGTGATAGTTAATTTTATGTATCAACTTGACTGGGCCGTGGGATGCCCAGATAGTTGGTTAAACATTGTATCTGGGGGTGTCAGTGAGGGTGTTTCTGGAAGAGATTAGCATTTGAATGGTGGACTGAGCATAGTAGGTGGCACCGCCCAACGCTGGTGGGCCTCAGAATTGAATTTCTTCTCTGCCTGATTGCTTGAGCTGCGACATCAATCTCCTGCTCTTGGTTCTTAGGCCTTCAGACTCAGGTTGTGTCTTAGTCTTTTTTTTGTTGCTTTTAATAGAATACCTTAAACTGTGATTTTATAAAGAAATCATTTCTTAACAGTTGTGAAGGCTGAGAAGTCCAAGATTGAGAAGGTGCATCTGATGAGAGCCTTCTTGCTGGTGAGGGGACTCACTGTAGACCGCTGAGGCAGCACAGGGTTTCTCATGGTGAGGAGGCTGAGTATGGTAGCTAAATTCTCTCGTCACCTTCTTATAAAGTCACTATTCCCATTCCCATGATAACTCATTAATTTATTAACCAACTAATCCATTGATCCATGAATGGATTAATCCATTCCTAAGGGCAGAGCCCTCATGACCCAATCACCTCTTAAAGGCCCCACCTCTTAATACTGTCACATTGAGGATTAAGTTTTGACGTAAGTTTCAAAGGAGACAAACCTTTACACTATAGCAGACTAAAATCTACACCATAGACTCTGTGGATCATAGACCTTCAAACCTCACCATAGGCTTTCCTGGGTCTCCAGCTTGCAGATAGCAGATGGTGGAACTTCTTAGCCTACGTAATAATTTGAGCCAAGATCTCATAATAAATCGCTCTCTCTCTCTCTCCCCCCATGTATATGTACACACACACACACACACACACACACACACACACATCTCCAATCTCCTATTGGTTCTGTTTCTCTGGAGAAAGCTGACTAATACAACAGTAAACATTGACCAATTCTTGGCCTTAAAATAAAGCATTAGAGAAAATAAGAAATTTTGTAAATAAATGAACTGAACTTTTGATTTAAAAAGCTAGAATGGGACAAGTCAGTAATTAAGGAAAACAGAAAGAAGAAATTAATAAAGACAATAGAAAACAATAATAACATAAAAGGGTAAAACATGGAGTTAACCAAAAACCCCAGAGAATTCTTAAATATATGTTTACAAAATTTATGTCAATGTGTTTGAATTAGGAAAATAATTTTGGGTTATTTCTTAGTACTCTGACATTTGGGAAAGTGAGTGGATTACACAATCTTGGGCAGAAGTCGCCTGCTTTATAGAGAATAGTCCCAACAGTCTGAGCAGCCTTACCTCATAGGTCTTGCACACTGAATTACCCGGGCCCTTTTAGAGAAGGGGCAGAGAAAATGAGCTCAGTGAAGCTCCATTCCCCTGCTGAAAATGCCAAATGATCAGACACAAAGCAAGACTAGATGGGGAGCATTGGGCCAGGTGACCAATTGCATTTCCTACAGCCCAAAATAGTCTGTGCCCATTTACCGACTTTCAGGGCCTTCATCAGGACAAAGGACCTCTGCCAGAAAGCAGACACTCTAAAATGGGTGACCTTGAGTCTTGGCTGGCTGATAATGGACCACGAAGAATTGACAAAATCCAACTGCTTGCTGAAAGATACATGGTTTCCTTCAGCAGACAGGTAAAAGATGAAATAGGTTGGCTTAAAAAAATGAAGAGCATTGGATTTATTGATTTTTTATAAACAAAACCCTTAGGGTGCCCTACAAGTAGAAAGATGCTATGACAATCTGTCTTCTTGGAATAAAAATAGAGACTTGTAAAAATTAAATGTGCTTTACTTCTGAAATGTATGCTAAAGTAGGAGTAAACTACTACTGAAACGTTTTCTTTCCTTTTTTTTTTCTTTTTGTCATAAAGAAGTTTGCTTAGCTTGTTCTTTCCAAAAGCAATGCCATGAGCCCTCCTCAAATCTCTGACTTACACAGGATTTAGGAGTGGGGTTGAGGGCAGAGGCTTCAGGCAGGAGACCCACCCTATCCAGCTTCATTCTTCACTAGACAAACTCACTATGCATTCAGTGGGCTTTAATTTAAGTGGACAGTTTTTGTAGTATTCTGAGTAACTAAAATTTTTTCCACTTCTGGGTTTAGAAACTTTTTGTTCATTTCTCCATTATATCATTTTCCAGATTATATTGTCTGTTTACCAATTCACCCCCACTCTTCTCCAGAGAGCAAATTGAAAGTCATGGTGTGCTCCCAATGGCGTAAAATCACATTGTATTTACGTTTTAGGAGCAGGGAGGAAAAGAACAAAGAAGGGAGGAGAGCAGCCATGTGGCTAACTTTTAGCGAGTGATGGTTCTGTGAAGGAATTCTCTAGGTTATTTCATGTTTTATTGCATTTAATCCACACACCGACTTTTCTGTATTGACAGATACCTTCAGATTATATATGAAGCTTACAAAAATATAAGTAATTTGATGATGGTCACAAAGCTGGTTCACATTGTGACCCTGATCTAATTCCAAAGTACATGCTTTCTTGGTTACTACATAATTATGTCAAATTAAAAGCAAAATAAATTGGCTGCAATATTTTCCTTCCCTACAAAAGACAAGCCTCAAAAATGTCCAGTAGACCTTCCAATTGCCAATAATCATGGAGAAAAATCAGAGCAGGTGATAAGGTGCCTTTTGGTGATGGTGTTCATTTAAGTAGGAGTGGAAGATGCCTGATTTTGAAACACTGCTAAGGGCTGATAGAGAAAGCTTCCCTGGGGATGAATGGAGTTGTCAAGGAAAATGCACAATTCAACCTTTGTTCACTCAATAGCAACTGGAGGATGAATCCATGAAAGGCATTTCTAGGTCTCATTTGATATCCAAAATTATAGCAACATCATTCACTTTGATGTTAATTTGCTAACTCCATAGCCTTTAAATAATAATAAAATTCCTTGTGCATGCATTTTTTTTCTGGTCATAATAAGGTTCTGGTTACTCTATTTTAATTATACATCTATATTTTTATCTGTTATTCTCTCTCTCTGTGTACATATCTGTGCATATACAATAATGTGTTACTATATGAGAACTTCCCATATTATATTTCCCAAATGTAGCCCATTAGTATATATCCCATCTCACAGATGCTTCTTACAATGAGGAGTTAACATGTCTGCATTGGCAGTGTTAGTCTATGTTCCTTTCTCTTAAACTTGGGTAGAGCTTTGTAACTGCTATGACCAATAGAATTGGTGGGAGTGACAATTCATGGTAATCAAGGACATATCACAAGAGGCAAAACAATTTCTTCCTGGTTCTAGCTCTCTCTTTGGGATGCTTGTTCTGGAGGAAGCCAGTCACCATGCTGTGCGAGAAATTGAGGCCGCGGCTGACAGCATCAAATGTCAGACATGTGAGTGAACAAGGCTGTTGTAGATCGCAGCCTGCAAGCCTCTAGCCACCCAGGTGACACGGAGTGGAGGCAGCCTTCCTTTGTTGAGCCCCGTGGAGATTGCAGATTCATGACCCATGTAGATGTTGTTATGGTAAGCCTCTATGTTTTGGGTTGGTTTGTCATGCAGCAAAACTAATCGGTACAGGTGTGAGTACCTGGGTGTTGGATGCGGCCATAAGCAAAAGCTGAAATTGTGATAATAGCTTTGCAACTAAGTGACAGGCGGTAGTTGGAAGGACCTACAGGAAGCTTCTTGGCCCTTTTGGAGGCTATTGGTGAGGGCCTAGAGTGGAAAAAATGCTCTTGAAAACTTAGGGAAATGGGATCCTCTAGTAGCTTCAGGAAGTTTAGCAACAATGTCAAGTGTCATAATGTGGCAGGTAGAATATGAGCCTAACGAAGAGGATGGTCTAAAGAAATTTCCAGGACAAGTGCTGAAGGTGTTAGCTGGCTTCTTTTACCCTCTTATAATAACATACAAGAAGAGAGAGATGAGTTGAAGAAATAATTGCTAAATGTAAAAGAGCCAGTACTTAAGGGGTTTGAAAATAAAACTTTTTCATTCCCAGTTTACTAATTTCAAATTAAGAAAGGGATTAAGAGAAAAGATAAATTCCAGGTAAGACTATAAGGTGCTTTAATAAGACTTCCGAAAACTTTTAATAAGACTTCCGAAAGGTAGTGTCTCAGAGAGCTGTTTAGTCGTATAAAAGGCACGCCTTCCACATCCTTGCCGTTCAACACAAGGCCTTGTAAGGGTCATGTCCCACGGCTGATATGGATAGAAAGTCTAAAGCGGAGAAAAGCTTTTCTTGAATAGATTCATAAATATGGCTCTTTCTCATTAAAATTTATTATACATTAATTCATAAAAGATCCACAAAGTTTAAAAAGGATTTTATCAGTTTGAACTGAAAAGATAAAGACAATACAAAATGAAAATAGGCCTTTGGATCTCCAAATTACCACTATTAGAAAACGGTCTGAAAAGACTGCACAGCTATAAATACCAGCCGTTTGCTATGGGTAAAAGGGATGACTCAGGAAGCAAAATAAGGAGGTCGATGGGTGGACATGAGAACCAGGGAGAATCATTTCCAGGTACTAGAACTCAATTCTAATCCAGTAACCAGCATCGTTGTCCAGCTGGATTTTGGAGCTGCTACGGAGCAGTAACTGCTATGAGACTCCCATTTTCTCCTCTTTGAACAGGAAGGTCCATAGCAGTTAACCAGTGACTGTTCCACCATTGTATTCTGGGCATGTGAGGGGCACATGTCACTTGTCTCTTTGGTTTGCAAGTCTTCAGATCTAGAGAAACTCTAGTTGAAGAGATATCCTTGAGGAATTTCACTCAGGGAATCTCATTGGCAACTGGATAGGATTTGGATGCTAAAAACCTGAATTTTGAAATAATGCCTTTTTGAGATGAGATGAGGGTTTGGGGGGGAGACAAATGAGTGTATTATGGATATGAGAGAGGACGATCATTGTTGCCAGAGAATGGACTGTGGCAGATCGTATTTTCCAAAGGCGGAAGTACCGATATTTATCTGACTCAACATATTTTTCTTAGAGAGTGAAATTGATACTCCCCTATCAAGAGTTTATGTTTCATTTTCAAGAAGCAGGTATGTTTTCATAACTGCCTGGGTTAATAGAATTAATATAGAATTAATAATGATAGTGTGACAAGTATAACTTCCCAGACTAGGTCTGGAAAGCCAATGTGACTTCTACCTGATTCTCTCTCTCTTTCTCTCTTTCTCTCTCTCCCCGCCCTCCACACCCCCACACCCGTTCTGGGACACTTGCTCTCTGGTCAAGTAAAAGTCAGATGTTGTGTGAGGAGGAAGTCCAAACCAGTCTATGGAGAGAGACCACATGGAGACGCCATGTGTAGAGAAAATTAAGATCTTCAGCCTTCACCGATTACCAGCATATGAATAAACAGGCTTTCGGGTGTTCACAGTTCTCAGCCTTGGGGCCATTTCAGGTGATGCTATTGGGAGCAAAACTTTCTCAACGCCTGCTCAAATTATAGATCTATAAGCAAATAAATGTTACTGTTCTAAGCCACTACATGTTGGGGTATTTACTATGAAGCACTAGGCAACTGGAACAAAAACTACATATGTTGGAATTCTAACTTTTGAAATTAATATGCTCACATTTTAACAACTCCTGACTAAAAACTGGGACCACATGAATGTTCATGCCAAAACACAGTGGCTCTAATCCCCAACTTACTCAGGCAGAAACTCATTCTTCATCCAATGCCCCTCTTGGTCTTCTGTGTTCTACTGCTTAAAAAGAAGATAACATGTGCATACGCACACAAGCACATATGTATAGACAACAGTTCTTACCTAGGTATACAAGGTATACTCCAATCGTCTCCATCCGAAAGATGCTGGATCCTTTCACTCCAGGAAATTCAGTTTGCAGAGATGCGTCTGTACTTATATTTATCTGTAGGTTCAGTCCTCAGGTTCCAGCCTCATTGTCACTAAGGAACTGTTACTAACTCTCAACCAGTTAACTAATGCAAAATTTTGCTCCATCTGGATTCATCTTCTATGTAATGAAGACCTTCTTTTGGGCCCCATATTGGTGCTATACTTTTAATTGAACTTCTTTTTTTCAATTTATTGATTTCTTTTTTTAAATTTCAGAGTATTATGGGGGTACAAGCATTCTGGTTACATGTATTGCCTTTGCAGTGCCCAAGCTAGAGCTACAAGCATGCCCATCCCCCATACAGTGCCCTCAGCATCCATTAGTTATGAGTTTAACCATCCCCTCCACCCCCTCCCACCTACCTGGCACCTGATGAATGTTACTTCCATGTAAGCACCTAAGTGTCGATCAGTTAGTACCAATTTGATGGCGAGTACATTTGTTGCTTGTTTTTCCATTCTTGTGATATTTCACTTTGAAGAATGGGCTCTAGCGCCACCCAGGATAATATAAGAGGTTTACTTCAAGGATTTATCCTTCAGTTCTTAATCTTTGCTCAACTTTCAGCCTCTTTTTTTCCCTCTCTCTCTTCTTTCCTTCCTCCCTCCCTTCCTGTTTTCCTTCTTTCCAAATCTGCTTCCTTCCTCCCTCCCTTCCTTCCTTCTTTCTCTTTCTTTCTGTCACGCCATGCCCACAAGGCTTTCCCTACAAGTTGCCTGCTGGCTTTCTGCTCTTCTTGTTAATGGCTGGATGAAACTGCAGACCTCTCTCGCCTTAAAGTGAGAGACCTATCTCTGAGTTGTCTGTGGCATCGTCAGTATTCTGCTACAGCCTTGGCTATGGAAGCAGTGCTTTACAACATTTGTGGGCAGAGGCTGATATGAAAACAGATTCCCATTGTGCAGAGCATTCACGCTTTTTGCACTCCACCATTGCACAGCCCTCCAGAAGCCACAGCTCAAAGGCATCCCTGGTTAATTGTTTTATGCCCAATGTAATGGTAGGTTTCATGTGCAAATATCTTTGTTATAATCATAGCATTCATTTTCTCTTGTACCTGTTTTTTCAGTTAAAATTAATGTATATCAATGTTCCTACATGGTTTTGAAAATATAATTTTAACAGTTGCATATGGAATTTAATTTGGTGCATCAACCATAACTTACTCAACCATTCCACTATTTCCAAAACAGAAGATTGCTTTGTATCTTTCACTACTTGAAGACCACATACGAAGAACCTATTTAATAGATTAGTTTTTTTCCCATATAATGGACAATTTCTTTAATCCTGTCAAGACCTAAAAAACTATTTATGCTTCCTAACACATACTGCCATTTTTATTCCCTGAAGTGTTCTGTTCTCATTTTCATCACCACATTCATTATACAAGAGAAAACATTTTCCTTATCTTTCCTAGGATCAGGTATTTATCTTATTTATATTTTGCCAGTTTCATAAGTGAAAAAAAAATACTGGTTGTGTTAGTGTACATTTCTTTGATTATTGGAAAAGATGAACTTGTTTTCATTGCTTGCTTATTATGTTTAATAGTTACTATTTCTCTTATGAATTGTCTGTTTGTTGTTCATTTACCTTTGCCAAAATCATAGAGCTAGTTCCCTGCAAAGCTTCTGTTTGAAATTAGGGTTGCCAGATTTGGGGGCATCTCACCATCTCTTTTTTCATCTATAAATTTCATAAATACATGGCATTTTAATGACATAATAGTGTTAAGAACTAAAATTGGAAAGTAGTAAATATTCAAGAAATAGTTCAAAATGAGAGTATCGTTATTTTTGTTGTTACTGCATAAGTAACTTGATTATCCATTAAGAGTATTAAGTAGCAAAAATGATAACAGTCATTCTTATTTGATTCCTGATGTTTATGAAAACAACTTTATTGTTTCACTCTTAACTATCATCTTGAATATTGGCTCTTAGCAGATACCACCTGTTAGAAAGAGTTTCATAATTTAACAAGGCTTTATGGTTTCTATTGAGATGAGTTTTATTTTGCTTTGTTTTTCTAATTTGACCAATTGATTTGGTGTTTTGTTACAGGAAAATTCCCAATATTTAACCATTTTTTGTGTTTAAATGACCAACCTTATTTGGTCATAGTGGAAATGTTTAATTAATAGTGAGCCATTGACTTAAATGAATAAAGAATTGAAGATTTTTAAATTTATATTGATTGAGCTATAATTTTCTGTTAGCATTATCCTGGTATATTTTAGTATCGGGGTTATATTTTCCTTATAAATTGAGTTGGTTTACTTTATATGATCTGTGTTAGTTTTTTTCTGTTGTATGGAAATGCTGACTGTTTGCAAGAACTCCTTTTTAAAATGACAAGAACTAAGGCTTCACTTGGGTCATTTTTTAACAAATTACCAGCTACTTTTCATGTTATCTACTTACCAGTTTTTCTACTTCGTTTAGTAGTAAATACAGTCATTTGGATTTTTAACATTTTATAAAAATTCTTTTACATAAAAAGTTCAGATTAATCAATATATGCTACCAGTTGTATTTCATTATAAATTAAGCATTTTTTCTGAAATTACACTTGCATTTCAGTTCTTTCTTCTTAATTTTATTTTTAAGTAATCCCTCTTTTTCAGATTTATTTTGTTGGATATTTAGTTTTTTCAAAACATATTAATACTGTGGACTTATAATTCATTTGTGACAACTTTCATTGTCATTATTTTCTTTAAAAAAAACTCAGGTTTTTTTTCTTTTGTAAACATTTCCAGTGCATGCTATTATTATTATTATTATTAAAAATTTATCCCTAAACCTACCTCTTTATGCACATTTGCTGTAAGACTTAACTCTTCATAAGATGCTTTTATAAATTTCATTTATTTAAGCCTCATTTATTGATTGGAAACTCTATGCTAGATACTTACTAGTGATCTATGATATAATTATGGATATGATGTTATTACTACTTGGAGCTTACGTGAGTGCAAAGAGATATTGGTAAATGTTCATAAAGAATACTGGTAAACTTTATAATAATAATCATAAGATTCTATAGAAATACAGAAAAGGAAGCATATATGAGAAATGCCCTATCATTTTATACAAATATTAAATATTGCTTTTGTTTTTCTTTTTGCCCTTGTCATCTTTAAGACATTCCCCAAAATACTTGACTCTACTCTTTTGTATCTTCCTTTGATTATTTTCTCACTCCCCATGTGATAGGATACTGATGGGATATGTTCAAACATTAGCTGTTTCCTTCCTTCCTTCCTTCCTTCCTTCCTTCCTTCCTTCCTTCCTTCCTTCCTTCCTTCCTTCTTCCTTCCTTCCTTCCTTCCTTCTCCCTCCCTCCCTTCCTTCCTTCATTCCTTCTTTCCTTCTTTCCTCTAGCATCATTTATCTATCTATCTAATCCGTTTGTCTATCCAGCTGCAGGGTCAAAAATCTCTCTTCATGCCTGGACTGGCCACCAAGTGCTATAAGTCAGCTTAAAATAGTCACATTCTCATTTGGCCTTTAGGATATATTGTTGTTTATTAAAGCATAATGTTTTCCAAAATGACTTCCACAATTAATAGGAATTAAATGGGCAAATAATTTGAGCATATCTTTGTTAAACAATTGTCTTTGTTGGTATTTTCAGAGACTTTAATGTGTCTTGAAATATCCAAGAAAGAAATATAGAATGTAACATTTTTCATATTAATTTGATTATGGGTTCCTTTGATCTGAGACCTTCATAAGAGAACAATCTTCCTTGCAACAGATTTTGGGAAGAGCTTTTTTATACTACCATGGATATATAGGGTTTGGGATCTTGCCAGACTCAGAAAATGAGTCACAGAAAGACCACAGAATTTGTCTACATGTATTGGGAAATGTTAGTTGTAGGATAAATCATAAGTAAAACAAAAAGCATACACACAGTAAAGTATACAATTCAGTATGCAAATATATATACACACACAGATATGTACACACACTATTTAAACCATAAATCATACAGTGCCTTGCAGTAATACAAAACAAAATTGTTTTAGAGAGACTTGTTTCTCATGTGTCGCATGTGTGTGATTGATTACACAGAGAATGGCTATTAGAAGATTTAGGAGAAAAAAGTTTACTCTGTTTTGTGAGACAGTCAGCAAAATGGCATGAAAAATGTAACAAATGATTGTGGGACTGACTTTTTTATTTTTAAATTGGTGAGACTTATGATTCACATTTACAGGAACCAAACTATATCCAGCCAGGTAAAAGATATAACAAATTGATTCTCTCTCAACTTTGTTGTCACTGAAAAGGAACTGATAGTGAGGAGAGAATTTTTGTCCTCTTAGGACATCTACACC
The DNA here is from genome assembly GCA_963574885.1 of Lepilemur ruficaudatus. Lineage (NCBI taxonomy): Eukaryota > Metazoa > Chordata > Mammalia > Primates > Lepilemuridae > Lepilemur > Lepilemur ruficaudatus. The sequence goes on from CAUYRT010007213.1 coordinate 24,990, forward strand.
ACTAGGATTGACTGAAGATTTGTGATAATTCAAAATGGGATGATGAAACAGACCATTTACCCAGAGGATATTTATTTCCATGATAGAATATTATTTGATTCTGTATTGTTTTTTTCTTCAATTTATTTTGAAGTAGTTTCAGACTTGCAGAAAACTTGTGAAGATCCTTGCAACATATCCTGCACCTAGCTTCTCCTGATTATTAACATCTCAACATAACCATGGTACAATTATTAAAACTAAGAAATTAACATGGGGAAAAGACTAATTACTAAACTACGGACTATTCAAATTTCCTCAATTTTTTGACTAATGTTATTTTTTCTTGTTCTTGCTCCAGGTTTGTGCATTGCATTTAGTTGTCATGTATCTTAGTATAATCTATGGTGATGCCTTGGTTATTCCTTGTCCTGGTGACTTTGACACTTTGGAAATGTGCTTGTCGGATATTTTGTAAAATGTTCCCTGATTTATGTTCGGCGTTTTCTTGTGATTTGACGGAGGTTATGCATTGTGGGGAAGAATACCTGAGAGGCGATGGCCTTTTTATACTGCACCATTATTGGGGCACAGGGTATCCATGTGACTGGTGATGTTAACCTCAATCGCTTGGTTAAGGTCATGCTTGCCACTTCTCTATTGTAAAGACGATATTTTCCCCTTTCCTTACTCTATTTATTACATGTGACTCACTAAGTCCAACTCATACCTAAGAGTTGACAACCATGGCAACCATGCATGGCAACCACTGATCCTTTTACTGTCACTATAGTTTTCCCTTTTTCAGGATGCCATAGGTGGAATCACATAGTACACAAACTTTTAGACTGTCCTTTTTCACTTAGAAATATGCACTTAAAGTTTCTTAATGTTTTTTTACTACTTGATAGCTCATTTCTTTTTATTGCTAAATAATATTCCACTATATGTGTGGGGAAAAAAGGGAGGACAAAGGGAGAAGGGGACGCGGGTGTAGCAGGCCCATGAGGAGGTCAGCTGCTCTTTTCAGTGGGGCCAGGTCCCTAAGATAGGGGTTGCCATAGAGGATAAGAAAATTGAAAGGAAGTAGAGAGAATAAAAGAATATATAGAGACTAAGGTATAGTTTATAGTTTTATATAAAGAGATCAGAATAATCACAGTGGGGGACTTAGGCGACTAGATCATTGTCTCTGTGCATGATCTAGCAACATGGTTAGATTTACATAGGTTTTTATAATCACAGGTCTCAATTATTAGTTGTCAGGGTTACACATTTGCTAGGCGAACAGGATTATACAGGTAGTGGGCTAGGGTCAAAAGTCTTCTCAAGGGGCTACTATCAAGTCTTAATCTATCTAGGTGAACAAACAGGTATAAAGTGTTTTAGGGGCTAGCTTTTAAGTTTTAAAAGGTAGTCATCAATTAACAGAAGTATAACAAATGAGGTATAGTGACTCTGTATTTTTTTTGGTGTAGTTATTGTGGACTTAGACAGTCAGTCAGGAGTGAGCAGGAAGCCTGAATTTTTATAAATAGGTTGTTTACGATAGAGAGGCATGTCTTAGAGCAAAATATATTTATTGTCTCCGGCTCCTATCTTGTGGACTAGATATTTACCGTACTTTCCCTTTGAAGGCATAGAAAAGCCCACAGTGAGATAACCAGGGAGTCTCTTGGATTGCTTTCCCACCGGAGATTTGAGAGCTCTCCCATGATAACAGCCTCTGATAAGTGAACCATTGAGTTTCTATACTTTTTTAGGGCAAAACCCTGTAAACTCCTGTTTCTGTCTTTAATATGGCAATATTGGGCGACACAATAACATAATGATCTTAAGAGCCACATTTCATTAATTCTTCAATCATATTTCCCAACATATATGTATGTACCACAGTTACTTTATCTGCTGAACTATTTAAAGACAGCTTGGTTGCTTCCAAGTTTTGGAAATTATGAATGAAGCTGCTTAAACCTTTGTGTACAGGCTTTTGTGTGGACATAAGTTTTCAACTCATTTCGGTGAAGATCTAGTAGCACAATGGCTGAATCCTATGGTAAGCCTGTGTTTAGCTTTCTAAGAAACTGACAAAACAATCCTCTAAGGTGAACGTACCATTTTGTGTTCCCACGTGCAGCACGTGAGAGTTTCTGTTGCTCCGTATCCTCACAGATTTCGGTGTTATCAGTGTTTTGGATTTTTGCCATTCGCGTAGGTGTGCTGTATCTTATTGCTTTTATAAAATTTTTAAGTAAGTTGATTGACTCCTTATTGCTCACTTTTGAGAGTTTTAAAAAAATTCTCCATATAAGCCCTTTTATCCATTGTTTTGAAACATATTTTAACTTTCTTTAGAATTGAGAAAGAGCAGCTTCTTATGTTAGACTCTGAAAATCTTTCTCTGTTGTCTTTTTGCCTGTATGATTCTGGCAAGTCTGAAATTTTTATTTTGTTCCTCTCCAGAGCATGTGTCTTTTCTCTCTGGTGCCTTCAGGATTTTCTCCTTGTCTCTGGTTTTCTACAGCTTGGATAAGACTAGATGTTGTTGTTGTTATTGTTTTGATATTTCCTATTCTTAGTGATCTCTGAGTTTCTGGGATCTCTATTTCTGTGTTTGTAATCAATTTGGAACATTCCTGGCCATAATTTCTTACACATTTCTTCTGGCTCTTCTCTCTTTCAATTAGAATGCCAATAACACATGTGGCAGATGATTTGCTACTGTCCCACAGCTCTCAGGTGTTCCATTCTCTTTTTCTCCACTTTTCTGTTATTCTTTATATTTAATTTTGGGTAATTACTATGGATCTATATCCAAGTTAACTGATTCTTTGCTCAGCTGTGTTGTATTATGAGATTGTTGAAGGCATTCTTCATCTCTCTTGTTATGTTTTTATTTCCTAACATTTCACTTGATTAAATCTTATAGCTTGCATCTTTGTTGAAATTACTTATCTCATCTTGATCCATTATAGATTTTCGCATATTAATCAATTTTTAATTCCATCTGATAATTTCAACATTTAACGCCTGATATTTTTTCTAGTGATTGCTTTGTCTATTAGGAGTGTGGGTTTTTTTTTTTTTCTTTTTAATAGGCTATAATTTTTTGTTTTTGTTGTTAAAAGCTGGGCATATTGTGAAGGACAGAAGATACTTGGGAAAATATTTTATATGCATGAAGGTGATCAAAATCTTCCCTCTGATAGAGCTTCACTGCTTAGGTTTATGTTAACCTAGGCAGCGGATGATCTGGCTTCAAAGTTTGTTGCCGCTATAGTTACTCTCAATGCCAAACAGGCTCCAAATTCCTCTAGCGAGACTGTGGGTTTAGCTTATGGGCTAGTTTTCCAGAGTTATTTTTTTAATGTCTGCTTCCTCCTAACTTTGGATATTCCCTGTGCTCTGTGCCTCAGAAGAACTTTGTTTCCTGCAGCTCTCCAATTAGTGTTTTCCTGATATTTCACTCCATGGTACTTAGCCTGTTTGTGGGTGGCAGGTGAGGGGAGTGTTCTCTGATGCTCTGACCAACCATTAATTTTAGGTAGGCATATATCCCCACATTCCTAGAGTGTGGCCTTCCTAGTGATTGTGCCTCTTGTCCAGCCTTTGTGCTGTGCTGAGCACACACTCCTGCCCCTCCCACAGGGTTAATTTTTTTCTGTCTGCTTCACGAACTGCAATGGATGCACATCAGAGCCTCAAAGTATCAGTTTGTGATCACTTTCTATTGCAGATTAAAATTTTTAATCTCTATCTGTGATAGAAGAGATAAAAATATTTTTAATGAAAAGCCTAGAACTTAAATAAACAACTGAATTTAAAAATTCATATTTGGGTGCAGATATCCTTTTTAGAGAATATCAAATGTTTATAGCAGCATTCACAGTTGCAAAGATGTGGAAATAACCCAAGTGCCTATCAGTACATGAATGGATTAATAAAATGTGGTATATGTATACCATGGAGTACTATTCAGCCACAAAAAATAGTAAACTACCTCTTCTATTATAGCAAATGGAGCTGCAGCCTGTTCTTCTAAGTGAAGTATCACAAGAATGAAAAAACAAACACTACATGTACTCACCATTATATTGATACTAATTGATCAACGCTTATGTGCACATATGAGAAGTAACATTTATCAAGTGTTGGGCAGGTAGGAGGGGGAGGAGGGGATGGGTAAATTCACATCTAACAGATGCGCTGCTGCTATCTGGAGAATGGGCATGCTTGTAGCTCTGACTCGGGTGGTGCAAAGGCAAATTTATGTAACCAAAGTGTTTGTACCTCTGTAATATTCTGAAATAAAAAAAATTGTATTTGGGTTTACAGAAAATTGATCACAAGGAAGAAATAATTTGTGAATGAAGCATAGATGAGAAGAAAATATTCACTCTGAAGAATGAAGAGGTAAAAATAAAGAAAATACAGAAAACAGAATAAAAGGCATATGAAATATGGTGAAAAGATATAACACATGTGTAATTGGACTCCCAGGAGGAGAGGAGAAAAAGATAAAATGTGGGAGAGCAATATTTTCTTAGATAATTACTTAGAATTTTCTACGAACTGCCAAGTAATATAAAGCCACACATCCAAGAAGCTGAAAAACCAACAGGACAGGCATTTTGAAGACCATATCTAGGCACATAATAGTAAAACAGCAATTCCAAGACAAAGAGAAATATCTTAAAAGAAGCCTGGAGTGGGTGTTGCAGAGATGTATTAATTTAAAGTAGCAACAATGAGGCTAACAGATGATTTCTCAACATGAAATCAAATGGAAAAGAGAAGACAAAGAAATTCTGTATTCAAAGTTCTGAAAGAAAATAAAAATTCTGTCAACTTAAAATTCTATGTCTAATGTAAATAGCCCTAAGATATTGCTAAGTATGAAAATCCCTCCAAAAATTCATATGTTGGAACTTAAGAACCAGTGTAATTGTTTTAAGAGGGTGGTTAAATCATCTTAGATGGTTAAATCACGAGGGCTCTGACTTCATGAGTTGGATTAGTACCCTTACAAAAGGGCTCTGGAGAACCATCTAGACCCAGTTTTTGCCCTTCCATGCTGCGCCTTGTGTGGACACATGGTTCACTCCTTCTGCCATGTGAGGACATAGCTTCAAGTCAGCATCTTGCAAGTAAAGAAAGACCCTGACCAGATACTGAGTCTGCTGGTGTCTTTATCTTGGGCTTCCCAGGCTCTAGAACTATGAGAGATAAATTTCTATACATTCTAAATTGTCTAGTTGTTGAGGGTTAGGGTTGAGACATGAGAACCCCAGGAATGGGACAGGACTTTGTCAAAGAGCAACATGTGGACATGTCAGTTCACTGAGCAAAAGCTGCTTGACCTTGAGGGGGACATTCCACTGATCAGGGATGTCTGCAAAGGGACCCTGCCTTAAAGACTGAGGGCCACAGCCTGGATGTCTGCACATGGACCCTGGCTGGTAATTCAAGGGTGGAGAGACCACGGAAAGGCGGTCAGCCCCGCAGAGACGAGCAGGTGGCTATTCTAAGCCTGAGGTAACGTTCCGATCTCTCTCCTGAGTTCATGTCTCAGTAAATGAGGAACTAGATAAAGTCAAAAGAAGTGCGTGGTCTCTTTGCTCCCATTTGGATTATACGTTTTACTGCTGACTCACGATTTTATCTTTAACTTGTGCATACTTAGCTAGTTTATTGTTGCTTTGGGAGACCTCAAAACTTAAACTCATGATATGTACATGTAAATCAGTGATTGATAATAATTGTTTGCTGAAAGAATAAATGCTGATGCGGGACTCCACTTGTGGCCTCCTGGCTCATGGGAACACTGGAGGACCCCTGTTTTGCCCATCACTTATTTCCAATCTCTTGTGATGTTCCTGCCTGGGATCTGATTTGTTGGGAGAGTCGTGAACTCCCAGCATCTAGTCTCAGGTATTTTGCTATAGCAGTACAGATGAACAAAGGCAGAAATTTGCATGAAGAAGTGGGTTGTTGCTATAACAAATACCTGAAAATGTACAAAGGACTTTGGAACTGGTAGTGGGGACAGGCTGGGAGAGTCTGGAGGTGCATGCTAGAAACAGCCTAGATTGTTGTGAGGGGTGCATGCAGGGAAATTCTGGTGAAAGCTTGGAAAAGAGAAGAACTCACAGAGAGTCTCAGTCTCCTTAGAGATTATCTAAGTAGTCATGTTCAGGATGCTGGTAGAAATATGGACAGTAAAGGCCAATCTGATGAGGACTCAGATTGAAATGAGGCATGTCTCATTAGAAACTGAAGGCAAGGACGTCCTTGCAGATGGCAAATAACCTGTCTGGATTCTGTACTTTGTGTAAGGCAGAATTTAAGAGCAATGAAACAGGATATTTGGTATCTAAGCGAATTGTTGAGGGTGTTGCATGGCTTCTCTTGACTGCTTATAGTAAATTGTGAGAAAAGAGATTAAATCATAGATAGAATTTATTATATAATTACAAACTTAATTTCAAACCGAACTGAAAGACTTGAAAAATTCTCAGCCTGGCCAATATATAAAGATTAAAAAAGTATGATTAGGACACAATATGAAGGTTATGGCCAAGTGAGTGTTTGGTGAAGAGATTAGTATGGACAGAAGGAAGCCATATGCTATTCATTAAGACAATGGAAGCATGACTATAAAGTTATTTTGGAGGTCTTTGAGACTGCCACACCTATCACAGGACCAGAGTGCCAGGGCCCTAAGGGCAGAACAGTTTCAATGTAGGGCACTTGTGAGATCTGCCTAGCACAACATCAAGTCTCTGCTGTCTGCATTCTGGCCACCCCAGATGCTGCTCACATGAATTCAGGTGTAACTTGGGCTGCTACTGTGGAGGATATAAGTGGTAAACCTTGGCAGTGCCTGCATGGTGCCAATTTTGCTGGTGTGCAGAGTGTATGAGCTGTGAAGGCATGGCTACCTCCACCTAGATTTCAAAGGATGTCTCAACGAACCTTGGGGCTCAGCCAGAGAAGTCCAACAGGAGTGGAGCTTCCACAGATAGCCTGTATTATGGGAAAGCATAGTGGAGCCATGGGAGCAGGGTTCCTCTGAGACCTTAGATCTGTAGAGCCACCAGCATGCAACTCTTGCCTGGGAGAGCTTCATGTACCTGACTCCAACCCCTGAGAATAGCTGGGAGTGCTTCCCCCAGCGTAGCCATGGGGGCCGGGCAGCCCAGGGCCTTACGGGTTTAATCCCTACCCCGAGTGTGTGGAAGGTGGGACTTAAAGTCAAAGTAAATTATTCTGGAACCTTATATTTAATGTTTGCCCTGTTGGATTTTGGATTTGGTCAAGATCTATTACCCCTTTCTTCTTTCCTATTTCTCCCTTATGAAATGGGAATGTCTATCCTATGCCTGTCCAGCCAATATATTTTGAATCATAACTTGCTTGATTTCACAGGATTACACTGGAGGGAATTTCTCTCAGAATGAATTATACCTTGAATCTTACCCTTATCAGATTTAGATGATATTTAGAAGACACTTTGGACTGACTTTAAAGTTGATGCTGGAACAACTTAGATGCTGGAAAAACTTAAGATTTGGGAGTTATTGGGATGAAGTGAATGCATTTTGCAGGTCAGAAGGACACGAATTTTAGGGGACTGGGGATAGTATACTGTAATTTCAATATATGTGTCTCCCCCCAAATTCATATGCTGAAACTAAGGCCCAGTGTGACGGTATTAAGAGGTAGGGGTCTTTATGGTGTGATTAAAGCATGAGGGTTCTGCCTTTATGAATGGGATTAACGCCTTCTAAAAGGCTTGAGAGAACTAGCTATGCCCATTTTTTTGCCTTCCACCTTCCACCATATGTGGACACAGTGTTTGCCTTTTCTGCCCTGTGAGGATGCAGCAAACAGGCTCTAGTTTGGAAGCAGATAGTGATCCTTTACCAGACACTGGACCTGCTGATACCTGATTTTGGGCTTTCCAGACTTCAAACCTATGAGAAATAAATTTTTGTGTTTTATAAATTATCCCATTTTAGATCTTTTGTTATAGCAGCAAACATGGACCAAGACAAAATGAAGTAAAAATAAAGATATTCTCAAATTCACACACACACCAACACGAGAAAGAGAGAGAGAGAGAGAGAGAGAGAGAGACTGTCTCACCGGCAGGCCCACACTAAACCAAGTGTTAAAACAAGTGTTTCAAGCAGAAGGAAAAAATAATCCCAGATAAGAGCTCCAGAAAGTACAAAGAAATAAGAAGCAATGGCAAGGTTAAAGATGTAGATACACTTAGATGAAAGCTAAATGTTTAAAAACAGTAATAATGTATTATGGTGGCTAAAAGTATACAGAATTCAAACGATTAAAAAATATATATATTAGAAAATGATTAAATATAGGTATGGTGTTCCAACACCCTTGCTTTGCCTAATAAAAGATAAAAGTACTGATTTATATTGGACTTTAATTAGTCAGGGATTCATGATGGATTTTCTGAGATAACAAGCTAATAACAAGCTAACGAGAGGAATAGTGAATATAATGATAATTCCTAAGAAAGGAAGAAGGAAGAGAAGAAATAAGATAGGAAGATGAGACAAATAGAAATCAATCAAGAAAATGGTAGATTTAAACACAAAAAATTGATAGTGTAAGAAAATGAAATAATCCAATTAAATGACAGATTATTAGGCTAATTAAAAAAATCTTGAAAATAAACACCACATGTCCTCTCTAATAAATTGGAACTAATCCAATGGACACACATGTGCACAGCAGGAAATAAAAGTCATTGGAAATCAGGCAGGGTCTAAAGGAGAAGAGGAGGGGCAAAAACCCACCTAACGGGTACAATGAACACTATTCAGGTGATGGGCACACCTATAGCCCTGTAACAAAAACATTTGTATCCCCTTAATATTTTGAAATAAAAATAAATAAATAAAAAACCCATAAAATATAAGAGACAAATGGATACACAGAGTATAAAAATGAATCAATGTAAAAAGTTATAGCATGCAAACTCTGAAAATGGAGATTAATATTAATATTAATATCAAAGTAGGGTTTAAGGCAAAGATCATGGCTATACAGGAGCATATAATAGCTATGAAAGTTTCAATTCACCAGGAAATTACACAAACTTTAAACTTTTATGCTCCTAACAACTTACCCTCTCCATTAATTTTCGAAGACTGCTGTAACAAAGCGAGTGGCTTAAAACAACAGAAATTTGTTCTCTGACAGTTCTGGATGCTAGAAGTCTGAAATGGAGAGGTCAGCAGCCAATGTGCCCTCTGAAACTCCGGGTGGAATCCCCCTTTGCCTCTTCCCAGCATCTGGTTGTGGCTGTCCATCCTTGGCGTTCTTTGGGTTACAACTGCATCGGTCTAATTTCTAATGACAGTGTCACATGGCGTTCTCCTCCAGGAATCCCTGTTTTCTTGTCTTATATGGACAATCATATTGGATTAGGAAATACCCTAAGCCAGCATGATGTCATCTTAACTTGATTACATCAGCCAAAACCCTATTTCCAAATAAGGTCACAGTCGCAGGTCAGGATTTCAACATATCCTTCTGGGAAACACAATTCAGCCTACAACAGCTTCAAAATATATAAAGCAAATTTTGGCAGAACTAAAACAAAAATAAAAACAGGCAATAAAAAAATGAAGATATGGTCAATGTGGGAGATTACATACTGCTCTGTTACTGATAAGAATAAGAAAAAAAATGAATGAATAAACAAACAACAACAACAAAAGAATTAATAGACAAGAAAATAATGTAATAAATATGCTTGAATAATAAAACAAAACTCAAGAAAGGAAAAATAAATGAAGAACAGATAGGATGAATACGGAACATGTAGCAAGAGATAGCTATTAAACCAAGTATATTCAACAATTACATATAAATGTATTAAACACTCCAATTAAAGTACTAAGATTGTCAGACTGCTGCTGCTTTTATAGAAAACAAAATAGAGCTGGACCCATGAATTGGCCTGGCTCTCGCGAGTGCCACGTCTGGATCCTTCAGTGTCGCTGCTGTGAAGAAAATGGTTCAACAGCTTTGGCTACGCGATCTGGGCTCAAATGCATTAAAGTTTCCCAGGTAGCTGCAGACTTCAAACAATTCTATCTGCAGAATGTTCAATATGATCCCCTGCTGACTGAAGTATCTTCAAGTACAATTCCTTTCAAACACCAGAAAGTCTGTTACTTTTTGTAGTATTAATAAAATGAATCTTTCAAAGGTTTCCCCAACCACTTCTAAAAAATAAAAAAAAAGAATAAGAAAATAAAAAATCATCAAGAATCTTGATTAAAATAATCATAAAATCATGCATTCAATAACAATAATGTGTGTGTGTTTGTGTGTGTGTGTGTATATTTTTAGAGGCAGGGTCTCACTCTGTTGCCCAGGCTGGAGTGCAGTGGCCCAATCACTGTAACCTCAAATTTCTGGGCTCAAGTCATCCTCCTGCCTTGGCCTACTGAGTAGCTGGGACTACAGGCATGAGCCACCACACTCAGCTAAGAATATATACGTTTTTTAAGAGCACATAGAACATTTACCAAATTTACCAATTACTGGATAAATGCAATTCATATCAAATTCCAAACGAAATTTTCAAAGCCCTTAATGGAAAGAAAGTTTAGATACTGATATTCATTGAAATGCCTTTGGAAATAATGATTTCAGTGTTGCAGCAGCAAAGAGAATACAAATACAAAAAAAAGGAGAGATTATAAAATATTTTCTCTGAGCTGACAGGAGTTATGATTGAAGTCAGTGGTAAAAAGACAATTGGAATATCCCATATGTTTGAAAATTGGTGGTGTATTTCTAAATAATCCATGAGTAGAAGAAGACGTGAATATGGAAATTAGAACAAAAAAATGAGCTGAATAATAATAAAAATATTATGTTTTTAAATTTGTGACACATGCCTAGAGCTGTGATTAAAGGGAAATTTATAACCTTACACACATAGAATATAGGTAAGGCCTTTATTTCAAGAAGTTCAAAGAAAGCATCAAAGTAAACCCAAGGAAGGTAGAAGATAGAGCACAATGAGGACTAGAGTAAACATACTATGGTCAAAAATAAGCCTGTTACACAGAGAATAAACAAAGGCAAATGTTATTTGAAAAGACTAAAAGAACTGATAAACTCCTATATGGAATGAGTAGGCAAAAGAGGATAAAAAGCATAAACTCCACCATGAGAAATGAAAATCATAGTTATAGAATCTAGAAACACTTTAAAAAGATCATAAGAGGGCACTATCAATGATTTTTGACAATTAATTTTTAAAATTTTGCTGAAATAAATTCCTGGAGAATATAATTTAGCCAAACCTGACACAAAGAGACATAAATAATCTGAATAGCCCTATACCTATTAAAGAAATTAAATCTTCTTACAGAATAACACAACAATAACTTCAGGCTGATAAACTGACCAGTGAAATCTGTCAAACACTTATGAAAGAAATAACACAAATCTTAAACAAACTTTATACTTAATAGAATCAGAGGGAGTCCTTTCCAACTCATTTTACGAGATCAGTATAACTTGATATGAAAATCTGACGAGGAATTTGCAAAAGCAGGACAATTTCTCTGAGGAATATAGGAGCAAAAATTCCTGAACGCTTATTATTAAACCAAATCCAAAGTTATATAAAAGCAAATGTGCTATTTTAACACACACACACAAACACACACACACACACACACACACATCCCTTCCATCAATTCTTGATTTCACATGTGAATTTTCAAAGTCTTAATGGAAAGAAGGTTAGATTCTAAGACTCACTGGGATGACTTTGGAAATGATGATGTCAAAGATGGAATAGAAAAGAGGATTCACTTGCCAGAACAAAGCAGATGTTGGGAATATATTTAGTTAAACTTTTGAGTAAAAATGCTACTTCTAGTAGGATTAAAACAAAAATTCCAAATGAGGCCCTGTTTCCTCAGAGGGAGCCCAGGAAAGTGATCAAATCTAGGATGGAAATGGCTATAGGAGTGTCCATGCAGACAGCCCTGAAGGAGTGTCGGAGTTCAATCTAGCACTTTCTGGCCAAGAAAAGCATCCTACTGCACCAGGACTAATGTGGTTGTGGTGAAGGGTTTCCTGAGGCTGGGGTGATGAGGTTACAGCCAAAATATCTACCATCCAGGGAAAAGCAGCTGAGGGAGAGCTGCAGGGTGAGGAGCCTGACGGGGGTCACAGAGACTGCAGTTACCCGTGTGGACCAACAGCCAGAATCGAGCACGAGGCATTGAGTCTATTTGCAGCACGTCATAGACAACCACCTGCACACATTGCTTCCCACTCCACCCTAAAATCATGACACATGCAAGACTTTGGAAGCCCAGACAGAACTCTGAGTGAGGTGGTGGGTAGTCCTGAGTTGAATATTATGTTTTTAACCCCAAGCTTCTAATATGTCACATCTAATTAGAGAAAAGAAATGAAAAATAAATATACCTGCACACACCTAAGTGTCTCAACTGCCCAAAGAGCGTTCTGGGGACCAAAGATGTAGGGATGGTAAAGGTCCAGGCTGAACTCACTGTAGAACTGCAATCTGCAGACTTGATTAGAGATGTGATCCAGGCCAAGGGGTGGCCAGGGGCAAGGAGGAGGGATGCAGTTTAGGAGCAGAGAAGGGCTACAGCCCAGCGTCTTGGAAGTTGGATCCTGGTGCCATTAGCACCGTGTAGTATGGACTGTGAGACTAGCCCACTCTTTTTCATGGGAAAGATGTAGAGAGTTTGTTTCATTTGACTTTTAAAATATGTTTTTCATCAGCTCAGTGGTCCAGTGGTCTGCCCAGCGTTGAGTTCAGCCCACACAGAACACTGCTCCCTTCCTGGGTCTCAGGTGTTCCCATCACCACCCTTCAGAAGCCTTTGCCTTTCAGCCCAGCACCCAAAGGGGCCTCTCACTAACCCTGGATCTTAGTGGGTTTCATCTCAGGGATGCACCAAATTGTCAAAAGTTGATCCCAGAAAATGAGTTTCATTAGGAGAAACAAGTTCACATACTTAGCTCCTCATCTATACTCTGCTTTTCTGGGTGACCTTGGGTGATGCCAACTGACTTCTTCAAATCTGATCTACAAAATGGGCACATGGTCCCCAAACTACTGATACTGGGATAGTCTACTGGGACATCAAAGGCAGTTTGCCTCCTCTTTGTATATCATTAATTATCAAAATATGGAAGTCATTATTTGTCATCCTAAAATAGGAATAGCCCACATGTTGGTATTCAAACATAGAATATAGTTTGCATGTCTCACTCCCCTTCCCACTGAACCCATTCCCTCTGGGCTGACATATTTTTTGTTTGCTCTGAACTTGGAAATAGAACGTTTGTGGCTCTGAGATTCCTCTTGTTTCCTTCTTTAATGGAAACAGTGTAAGATTCACTTCTATTTTGGACAGAGACCTTCTGTTTTGAAAGTTTTGGGAAGAGAAAGGCCTGCGGCCCTTTGTGGATACAGCATATGTCAGTGTGAAGCAGAATTATTATAATTTTTTGAAAAAAAAGATATGCTATTTTTTAACCTTTAAGGTGCTATAGCTAAGGACAGATTGTGTTTCCAGAAAGCTCAGGGAAGGTGGTTCTGTGCAAGAGGAAGCCAGTGGTGCAGAAAGAATCTAGCTTGAGGTTCCTTTATCTGGGATCTGAGTATGGAGGGGACTTGGCAGTCTCTGGGGGTACAGAGGGTTCTCGGCTCCTCTGTCAAAGGGGACAGAATGCTACAGACTCGGGGATGGGCAGAGGGAGGGCATCCACTACCAAAGATTATGCCATCTCCTTTACAGAGCCACATTACCTGAAAGATAATTTGGCATGAAATTATGAGAGTAAGTAACATTTTAACTCACTGGGTGCTGGTTTCTCTGATTATCCTTGGGCGGAGAGCAGTAGAAAGAGCAAGGACTCACTAGCCTGGACCACTAGCTGTGGGGTCGTGGGCACACCATCTCTCTTATGTAAACTTTATTTTCTTCTGTTTTGTGTAATGGGAATAATAACTATTAATGATAATTTGTTGTGCAGATTAAATGTGGGAAACACGTACTACACACATGGAAAGTATTAACAGAAAGCACAAAGTGGCTGTCTTTACTGTGGTTATCTTTATTACATAGTGGCTACTTTTACTGTGAAAATAAGAGGCATCCTCTAAGGAAAACTCAGATCACCAGCTCTGAACGTCATTCTTCATCATCACTTTTTATCAATCTAAATAATGTAATGCTTCTCTTCTCTTTTCTCTTATCCATTGTATTATTATTATTATTATTATTATTCTTAAGCAACCAATCACTGCTTGGGAAATACAATCTATCGTTTCTTCTAATAACTTGGCTAGCTTGCTGAATACAGCTGTGTAGTGTGGAGTCTTCACAAGCTATACTTAAGTAAAGGCTTTATTTCAGGGCTTGCACATACACACATATAGCTTTAAAATTTGAATCATTTATTTAGACTTTTTTTTTTTGAGACAGAGTCTCACTCTGTCACTCAGGCTGAGTGCGGTAGCACTGGCTCTGTGATTTCTTGATAGCATTCCTCTTTGGTGGGCCTTTCCTTTGTCAGGGCCTTTCACTTTCCCCACCCTGGGTTGATGCTCCCCCCTGGGCCACCATGTGGAGAACAGAAGTAGACTTGGGGATTTAGCATTGGACAGAACCTATGAACTCAGGTTTCTGATTTGTGAAATGGGGATCTGAGTCCCCCATCACAGGCATACGGTGAGAAGACGGAGCAAACTTGCCTATTTCTTTGCCTCCTTTTTGAACCCACATAATTTAACCAGAAATGTGTATTTAACTGAATTATGGAGGGATGATTGGTGGAGAGCCAGGAGTTACGTATTTTTCCATGGTTAAGGATAAAGGCCAATATTAAGAAATGAGTAAGAGAGAGAGAGAGCGAGAAATCTGTTATGTTGCATTCATATTTTTTTCAAAAACTGTTGCATAATTACATTGCCTCAAAGCCATATAATTAGAACTTATAATTCTTATTCCATTATAGTAACTTTGAGCTTTAACGAATTTTAAATTTAAATAATATGTATATGGCCTATTATGCATAAGTAAGGAAAAAGATAAAAACACAATAAAGCCTCAATTTAAGTAGGGACTGTAAGAAATCCTTTTGAGTGGTCCCCCTTCTCCTACCCCTGGTTGCAGGGTAAAAGGGAGATCTCACACTGTAGATACTCTTTATTGTTTGGATATGTATTTCCTGTTCTTTGAAAGTCACAAAAAATAAGCTGTTAGCAAATGGTTTGAATATTTTAATTTTTTAAACAAACTTTGTTGAGGATCTGACAAGTACCAAACACAACAATGATGACTGCATTGGATTTTTTTCTTTCTTTGTGATACTAATGGGGTCCCAATGTGTGAGAATGACAGGTCTCCGAAGCTGCAGGGAGGGCTGTAGTTAGGGACACAGGGCACACCTGCCTTGCCCTTGGCCTGTAACCTGAGTCCCGGTCTGGGTCAAAGACTCCTGCCCTCGCGGGCATGGTCCAGCGTCATCAAACCCCATTCTATTCGAGCCTAAGATTGTGTCTGTTTAAAGTGTGTGATCTCAGGTGGAGGGATTCTCAATGAGGCCACAGGGTTTGGAGGCAAAGAAGTTTCTGGCATCTGGTGAAGGTGGAAATCACAGACCTTATCAGGACTTCCAAGTGGACATGAGTGATGCTAGGATTTGGATCCCACCACAGGACAAAGGAAAACGCAGAGCAGAGCAATTGAACGTCAAGCCAGGCACTGGGCAGAAAGTCCGTTACCCAGCTGCAGGTGCCTGGTGAGGCTCACCTGGAGACCATTCCTGCTCCAGCTGGGAGCCCGTGGACTCCACTCCCTCAGGGCCACCACTGGCCTTGCTCATGGCGAAGAGGAATCTGGCTACACAGCCGGGCAGGCTTCATGGGCTCTGGGACTTGATGATGGACTTCTCCCTGCAGCCGGCAGAGCCCAGAGCCCTGGGCCAGCTGAGGTAGACGGATTTGTCCCTGAGCACCCAGGTCCTGGGCCAGGAGATGGGAACACATGGAACAGCTTTTGCTTAAAGATAAGGGGAGGTCTCTGCACATTGCCCTGATCTGCTCTCCTCTAACCCCACGGTCCTTCTGCTCAGATAAGACGCTCACACCAGGGTGCCGAAGATTAATTATTTAGTGTCAGTGGAGTGCGGTACTTTTGATGATAAAGAGTTTCACGTAACTGATAAGTATTATTATAATTAGTGAGCTAAGCAGATACATTTATCCTGCATCTACTAATTAGGCAGGGAAGTAAATTAATTTTTCCCTATCCATGCTCATTTTGCTTCTTGGTTATTTTTATATCAAGCACAAGGAGAGAGCCTTATCTGTTTCAGTATGGATTATATATGCTGCCCTCCTCTGTCCAACCAATTTAGATAAAAGTGGATCCGCCCTAGAGAAATTTCATTTGGGGGAGCGTGGTAGGAGGAGGAGATAAGGCCTCTTTGTCTAAGTGAGTTATAAATAGCGGGCAAATAAATAGAAAGTCCCAGCTGCTGTTGGGAAAAAAATGTTTTTTTTTTTTCCTCCTGTTACTGTATAATTAGCATGAGTCACTGTCCCCTTGGCTGGGTGTGCATGAGGCAGAAAAGGAGGAGGTACAGAGATGACAACGGGTAGGCCTCTGGCAGGGAGGAAGGCAGCCAGGCCTGGGGCTGAGGAAGGTGCTCTTTTTCACTGAGTTTCCCAGAGACAGGAAGCTCACAACAAGTTGTGCACAAACAGCTTGTGGGCCGAGGAGCCAGGAGGAAACGAACACTATTGTCCAACATGTCCCGTGGACGAGATGTGGATGCAGGTCCGAGATGTGTACTGCCTGCATTTCATCGCCTTGCCTCTTTGAGGCCCCATCCTGCAGGAGGTTTATTTGCCAATCCGTGGTCTTCTCGTCACTTTTCCCTGATGCATGTACCTTCCAGGGGGTGCTCACCGAGTCCTTGGTGGCATCCATGCTGGCAGTCTCCGAGACACCTTCATTTCTTATCTGGCCTGCGGTCACATTCCCAGAGAAAGGCAAAACCTCTCCAAGTCTGGCTCTGTCTGAGCAAAACCAGCTCTGCTCCAGGGTGTTACTAGAGAGGGGCATTGCTCCTGCGCCACTGGGAAATCATCCTCCTGCTTTGCACCACCCTCCCTGTCTGCCACACCACGTCCCCACTGCACACACACAGCAATACTCATGCAGAAACGGCCCAGCTCCTGGAACCTGCAGATACCCACTGGGCTGTGTCCAGCCTACTGCCCGGACACGTCCCCATCCATCTCTGCTTTACCAATGTTTTGCCATGTTGGGGCACTGAGCCACTCCAAGACAGAGCCCAGACTAAGGTGGGATGAGAGAGGCACCTAGTGTACAAAATTTAAGGAGGTTCTCATTCTCAAGGTACTGATCTTGCACTTGTATGTCCCTGATTGTGAGCGCCACCTTGAATCATGTGTTCTGGTTGTCCGACTTGCCTGACCCCATTCTCTGGTCTGCTCCAGGGCTTCCCAGGCTTAACTCATTAAAGGAGATATGGTTGGCCAGATAATGGCCCCCAAAGATGTCCAGGTCCTAATCCCAGCAACCTGTAAATATGTTACCTTGCATGGCAAAGTGGGTTTTGTAGCTATTGATCAGGTTATAGATTTTGAGATGGAGAAATTCCCTGGATTATCTGGGTGGGCCCTAGATGTAATCACGAGTGTCCTTACAAGAGGGAGACAGAGGAGCATTTGGCGACAGGAACACAGGAGAAGAGGCACTGTCATGACCTGGGCAGGATGTACAGACTTTGTGGCTTGGAAGATGGAGACAGCCTCCAGCCCAGGGAAGTGGGCGGCCTCCAGGAGCTGCCAAAGGCAGGGGTGTGGATTCTCCTCCAGAGCCTCTGGAGAGAGTGTGGCCTCGCTGACCCATTGATTTTGGCCCACTGAAGCCCATTCTGGGAACTAGAACTATAAAAGAACAAATATATATTTCTTAAGCCACCCCATTTGTGGTCCGTTATTACAGCAGACATAGGAAGTAAATACAGGAGGCCAGCTCCCCTGTATGCCTGACGTCCCCCATGCGACCTGGGTGCTTGTGATCAGGCACCAAGAGCTGGGAATAGGTTAGAAGGTCACAGACTACTGAGCCACACACAGCAGAGTGCAATTCTTGGCTTCCCCTCAGACTCTGACTTCCAAATCTTTAGTCTATTGCCAGAGATTTGGCCTTTGCAACTTCAAAGCTCAGGACAGACGCAGGTGGTGGAGGAGGAGTGCCTGGAGCAGGGGCAAGGGGGGCGGGCTTGGTAAATATCACAACATGCTTTATCTCCACAAGAGCATACACAAGACATTTTATGCACTAAGATATTTACTTAATCAAGCCAGCCCAGTTCATCTTCAATATGCAAATAAGTGAACACAGTAGGAGAGGGTTAATTTATTTTTTCTAGTCTTAGAGTTAATAAATAGCATAACAGGAATTTTCCTTTCTCCTAATGCTGATTTTCTCCTTCAAAACAGGAATTTAGAGCCGCCTCCTGGAGCTTGCAGGATGTGGAATTTAACATCTGCCATCTACAATGAGCCCTGGACAACCACCTGCAGGGCAGCCTTGTTTGCACTGTGCCAGCCACCCTTAGTTACAGGCGGGGTAAAGTCAAACCTTTGCCAAGGCCTAGGAGGCCCTCTGTGATGTAGCCCTGGTCCCTGGCATCATTGGGCATGGCTGGTCCCCCATAGTCATCATGCTACTCCCCAGCGCCATCCACCCCTGCACTAGCCCCTGCCACATTGAAAGGCTCACGCACGCCCATTTCCCCTAGTTCTCATAGACACACACTTTCCTCATCTATTCTGCAAGCGCTGAATCAAAAGTGCCCTCCTTGACTAAGCTTCTCCTCTAACCCTTTGGGCAGAGTGGGGATGCCCATTTTGGTCTTCCAGAAGCCTGTCTCACTGCTCTGTGATTTTTCCCTTTACCTTCTTCCCACAACAGACAGAATCTGTTAAAAAGATACTAATTCTGCATCTTTTCCCTAAGTGACTGGCACTGTGCCCAGTACATAAAGGTCACTCAATAAATGTTTGTTCAATGAGTGAATGAATTAACATAATATAAATATTATAACATAAATACAATAAATTATAATGTTTTTATTGATAGAAAATTAATTCTGGTATCTCTGAACAGCACCACCTAACACTTGCCCCAAGGTGAGATAAAGCCTAAGAGAATACTTTGGAGGATGAATTCCAGCCTGACCCTTTGGAAATGGGGTGATGGAGGGCTGCATGATTTTTTTTTTCTTTTTAGTTTTTACATTTCATTTCAGTAACTACATTCCGTCTCACCCACAGTGGAGCTGTACGTCTGGTAGAGCACATCGACGTAGAATGAGTGTGCCTGGGAGATTATGTGGGGAATTGAAGATGAATATCAATTTACTTGGGCCTGAAAGGAAAAGTTTCATGGTGAGAAAAATCAGTAATGTGAATCTTCCCTTGAACTCAGAGGTAGATAAATGGATGAATCTAAGTAGTGATACTTTAAAAACATTCAACAGATTCGGGGAAAGCAGAAAAAGAATAATTTTGGCCAGTACCTGGTGGAGGCAGGGGCAGGGAGGGGAGATGTCTGAACAAGGAAACACAATTTGCAAAGCTCCTTTTTTTTTTTTTTTTCTTCTTCTACTTTATTTTTCTCACTTTCACCAAGAGCTTGACCTAAGGTGTAGCTGGTTCAAGAAACTCATATTCTCAGAGTCTTATTCCTTCCACCTTTTATCTTAGTGATTATATATGTTAGTCCAAAAATTCTGCAGTTGTAATAGCTAGAAAACCTTGGAGGGTGTGAGTTTAGGGGATAATGGCAAATGACTGAGGAATAGGTTTCAATCCTTGATCATGGAAACACAAGCCCTACAAAATGTGTTTGCCTTAAAGATAAGTCAATACCACAAGGACAGGAGCATTTTCTGTTTCCTGGATTATTGGAAATAAAAATGTGTGTAAATCAGACAGGAGGGAAAGAGCGTGACCTCTGGGGTCAGAGGGGCACTGCGCTCACATCTCAGATCTGTCATTTACTCACAGAGGGGATGCCTCAGCCCTGACTCGCTGGAATCACAACCATTAAGTCCCCCTTTCCCCATAATCACTTGTCTGCTAGTTCACATGGAGAATTACTATTGTGTAGTATGTTAACAGTTTATTATATGCTTTATTATTTTAATGTTATGGCATCACCCTCTTTGATCATTTCCCTGGAAGCTAAATGTAAATTTCTCTAGGTTAATTTATAGATTTGCTACAAATAGCCACATTCTTTCACACCATTTCCTAAGGTTAAATTATAGATTTGCTTTCCCATATACTTCTTTCTTTGGGTTCTGGGAGATCAGAGGACAGCACTGAGTTGTGCTTGCAGGTAACCATCATTAGTCTTCAAATCTTTGCTGGGTCCTTCCATCATAAAACCATAGTCATGATGTGTGTATGTGTACACACACATATGTGCATATATGTATATGCATGTATATAAATTCATATATGTATGTGACTTACGTATGTTTATGCATAGAGATCCTATAAATGGCCCTTAGGTTAATGTCAGCCCCTAAGCAGTGATTATGTACATCCATGACCTATGGCTTTTCTGGAAGTCTTGAGAATTTTGAAATAGTTGTATAAAAAAAGCTGTCATTTTTAGCACTGCCATGTGCTTTGTCAGGAATTTTGTGTTGCAAGGAGCAAAAATGTACTCAGAGTAGCTTAAGGAAACAGGAGGTTGATTGTAAGAGGCGTGCATCTTGGAAAGTGCAGCGGGTTTTATAGGATTGTCAACCATTTAGGCTGACTTGATTTTCTATCACAAGCTCTCGCTGTTCCTGGGACCATGTGGCCTCTCATCCCAGTGCAAACTGGCTTCTTCTGTAAGGCTCGTAGTTTCTCCCATGGTTTCTGTGTTTTAGACCCCACATGTTTGGTTTTTGTATGATATGATTTCAACTCTGACCCCACCTCTGGTCCCAACTCCACATATTTTGCAGAGCAGAAGTCCAGTGTGGTTTTGGTTTCACAGAACAAAACATAATTTTTTTTTTAAAAAAGAGAGTTTTCTCAAGTTGGTCCAGGTCCTATCTGTATGGACCAGGGTAAGTTCAAGGTGAGAGTGGTGGCATATTTTCTGTGAGATATAGTGTAGAAAGCCCAAATGCATGGTCCAACCAAATTGGAAAGTTTGTAGAAGGACTTTTAAAAGTGTTCTGAATCTTTGATCCATAAATTCTACTGTCTAGATTGTAGAATAAGAACATTATACTGAGTTCAGAAACAAACAGCCATAAAAATATTCAATGAAGCAATGATAAAAGTGCAAAGGAAAGATAAATTCTAAATTTTCAGCAATAAAGACCAATTATGTGACCACTAAATACAATCTGCTTCTGGTGTATTTTTATATATCATAATTTTATTTTTTGATACATAATAGGTATGCATATTTTAGGGTACATGTGATAATTTAATACATTTATATAATTTATAAAAATCAAATCAATGTAGTTGGGGTATCTATCCCCTTAAATATTTGTATTTTCTTTATACTAGAAACATTTGAGCTATTCCCTTCTAGCTATTCTGAAATATATTATACAATAGATTATTGTGTGATGTGTTATTTCACCATTAAATGCTAAAATGTGGAGACCATGCCTTAAGTTAGCTAAAAAAAAACAAGGTGCAAAACTGTATGTACAGTAAATCTAAGATATACTTATCAGTAAGCATAAATTTAAAAATTTATGACAGCAAAATATTTGCACCTGATAACTTTGGTATATGCATCTATTTTTTTTCATCTTTTCCTCTAAATTTTCCATACGTTACAAGTTTTATATTAACAGTTTAAGTTATTTTATACTAAAAATCAACCCTAAGTCCTGTAACCCTCTGGCTTCCTCTTCCACTTTAGTTCCTGCATTTGGATTAGAAACATGAACTGAGATGTGTGAACATAAGAGGCAGCGAGCAGAATTACACTGATATGAGGTTCAAGAAGTAAACCAGTGTACTCCAATTTGTGGCAAGAAAAATACTCCAAACAGAGCTTTCATTTTGCCAAATATCAATTAGCCTTAGGCCCTTTTAGATATGTTAACACTTTTTTTGTCAGCCAGAGATAAATGATGATTACTCAGTCTGCATGTTTCCAAACCCTCATTAAGTCTTCTATTGAAGTCCTCACAAATGACAGCATTTGAGAGATGCGTTCTGCTGCACAATTAAAAGAAACCTTAGAAAATGTCATTGATCACTTTTTTCTTCTTGGGAAGAAAAAACTTAATTATAGCTATTGGAGCGCCATCAATATAGCCTAAAATAGCAACCAATCTGGCAGAATTTTTAAGCTGGTGTCTGAGAAAGCCTAGTGATTATTTTGCATTATAATAATGTCCCCCTCCTCTTCTCCTGTCCTGCACACATTATCCTGAAAAGTCAGGCTGCTTCATGAAATGAATAAATGCCTCTACTTGCATTTATTACTTGAACATCCCATTTGGAAATTGATGGTCAATAAAGTAAATTTTAATATCATTGGGAAGAAAGAAAGGCCAACAAAGCATTGTTACATGACAAGTAGTACTTTTGTCTTTTTCTGAAGCACACATATCATCTATGCAACTGTAATTTGCAAAGTCTTATTTTAATTAAGCCATGTATTACTGGATTAATTCATGTTTTCATTCATTCACTCAACAAATATTTGTAGAAGGTCCTAGAAGAGCTATGGAGAATACCTAGACAATAATAAAATTATTAGATGATCTATACAGAACACTCTTAAGACTGGTCCAGATAGTTCCCCAGGTGCTGAAGGTATAGTAGTTAACAAGGTAAAGCCATGCCCACATGCAGCTTACATTTCAGTGAGGGACATACAATAAAGAAACATGTACATAATAATGAACATAATATATATGCATATTATGTATGTTATATATATAAATATGATATATACATACATGGGTGTGATGTCTAAGCATAATAAATCATAATATGTCCATATATAATTGACATAATTTGTATATATATGTTCATGCACACACTCATATATGTTACATATGTGTGTGAATGTGTTCCTATTGGACCACGTACCATGCAGACTGTGTATTCTTAGAATGGATTTAAGAGTCACATATACTTGAGTTTGATCTCTGGCTCTGTTATATACCGGCTTCATGAACTTAAACAAGTGACTTAACTTCTCTGAACCTCAGTTTCCTCATATGGAAAAAAGAAATATCTGGTCTAGGTCCACAGTAAGACCACATAAATATTGGCTATTATTGTATTATTATAATAGTATGGGAGGTAAATAATTGTGTGTGTGTATGTATGTGTATGTGTGTATGTGTATGTCATATATATGTTTATGTGTATATATCACACATAAACACACACTTATACACACATATTATGCCTTAAAAGCAAATAAAATAGTCTAAGAAGATAAAAGAGCATTGGAACTGCTATTTTAGCGAGGCTACTTCTCTGAAAAGCTGATATTTGAGCAGATACCTAACTAAAATGAGAATAGTAAGGTATGCAAATAACTGAGGAAAGGAGTTCTGGGTAAGTAGAATAGCAGTGCAAATAGGTTCAGGTAGAAGAGGGTTAGGAACTGGAAAAGTGTTCTATTTACATATGCTATTTGCTCTAATTTATTACCAGTATGGCAGAGCTCACATTCCATGTTCTACCTGGGTAAAAGATGTTTGTGAGAGACCAGAAAAATTTCAAGAGAGAATTGCTCAGGAACACAAAACTGGCCCCAGACATGACTCTTCAAGAAAGAAGTGATGTATGGAGAAAAATAATGATTATTGTCCTCTTCTTTCTGGTCCAGCAAGAGAAGAGCTTAGAAGTTACCATTCCATTCTAACAAGTAAAAATGCTGAACAAACTGAAACATTAACAACTCTTCTTAGAGTCATCAGAGCATTGAGGTCACAAAGTAAACCATCGTCCTGAAAATTGGAGAGACCCACAGGTAGATACTTCGTGACTTATTGGAGTAAAAACTACCTAGCCAAAACCTCCTTAGGAACCAGTACCAGGAAAGGAAAACCTAAATTTTAATTGATGAATTGCTGGAATCTCAGTGTGGACAAGCTTGAGAAATAAAAGCTCAAAAGAGACAGTTATTGACAGACATCCACTCTCTTGGGTGTGTTACCTCCAGGATCTGCATTAGGTTCTCAAAGTGAGTATTAGAGAAAATTCTCCTCATGCTCTGGCAGGGGGAGGGGAAAAGGAACAATTATAAAATAGGCCAGAACATTCTTTTCTACTTACAAAGGCCTATCCTCAAGAGAAACTATTTTTACCAGACCCTAACCTACTGAGGTTTTATCAGAATCTAACTGATCTGGGGTAAGAGAAATAGCTAACACCAGCCTCGTCTAGCCTCCTACCTAGGAAAAGACAAATACACAACTACAGCCCCCTTTAGCTACCCTGTTTCACCAAAGGGGCTGAAAAAATCCAAAATCCAAAACAGGCACAGACTCTTTAAAAAGCAAAGACCTAATTATAGGACTACAGAAAGCTTCATCTCCCCCCACATCATACCACCACATCATTTAAGACATATTTATCACAGTTCCTTTTACCCAATACATCATGCCCACCTTTCCATAGATAACTACAAGGCCTACTATAAGGCAAAAACAAAGTTTGAAAAGACAAAACAAGCATCAGTACCAGGTCCAGAGATGACAGGGATACCATAAAGATCAGATGATGCATTTAAAACAACTATAGCTAATATACCAAGGGCTCTAACAGAAAAAGTAGACAACATACAAGAAAAGATAGGTAATGCAAACAGAGAGATGAAAACTCTAGAAAAGAATAATAAAAAAGAATGTTAGAGATCGAAAACACTGTGACAGAAATGAAAAATATCTTTGGTTCATTAGTAATCTGGACACAGCTGAGGAAAGAATCTCTGAAATTAACAAGATCTGAACAGAAATTTCCAAAACTGAAAACATAAAAAAGACTAAAAAAATCAACAGAATATCAAAGAGGTGTGGGACAACAACAAAGGTGTAACATATGCATAATAACAATACTAGAAGGAGAATAAGAAAGAAAGTGAAGAGATATTTGAAGTGATAATGACTGAGAAATTTCTCAGATTTACTTCAGACACCAAACCATAGATCCAGGAAGCTGAGAGTACACTAAGCAGTATAAATACAAACAAACAGACACCTAGACATTAGGTGTCTTTAATAAAGACATTAACAGAAGCTTTTCAAAAGAAGATAGAGTAAAAATATGAAAAATTGCTCAACATTACTAATCATCAGAGAAACGCATATCAAAACTACAATGAGATATCACCTAATCCCAGTGATTATGCCTTTTATCAAAAAGTCTCAAAACACCAGATGCTGGCATGGATGGGGAGAGAAAGGAACACTTATACAGTGTTTGTGGGACTGCAAATTAGTGTAACCTCTATGGAAAATAGTATTAATATGAAGATTTCTCAAAGAGCTAAAAGTAGACCTACCATTTGATCCAGCAATCCTGCTACTGGGTATTTACCCAAAGGAAAAAAAAAAAATCATTTTATCAAAAAGGCACTTGCACCAGAATGTTTATTGCAGCACAGTTCACAATCATGGAGATGTGGAACCATCTTAAGTGCCCATCAATTCATGAGTGGATTAATAAAATGTGGTATATGTATACCATGGAGTACTACTCAACCATACAAAATTAATTATTACCTTTTACAAGAATCTTGATGGAATTGGAGATCATTCTTCCAAGTCAGGTATCACAAGAATGAAAAAAATAAACCACCACATGTACTCCGTATTAAACTGGAACTAACCAATCAGCACTCATGTGCACAGATAGAAATAAAACTCAATGGAAATCATGCAGGTGGTAGGGGAGGAGGAAGGGATGGGTGATATTATACCTAACATGTACAATGTAATCTATCTGGGTGATGGGCACATTTATAACTTTGACTCAAGCAATACAAAAGCAATCCATGTAACCAAAACATTTGTATCCCCATAATATTCTGAAATTTTAAAAAATCTAATTATAGATAAACAAACATAAAGAAAAAAATCTTTAAAGAAGCTGTGAGGAGGGATTTACATATGGAGAAGTAAAGACAAAAATTACATTTGACCTCTCCTCAGAAATCATGCAAGCAAGATTGTGGAGTGACATATTTAAAATGTAAAGAGAAAAAAAGAGCTACCAGCCTAGAATTCTGTAATCTACAAAATTATCTTTCAAAAGAGAAGGAGAAATAAAAACTTTCACAAACAAATATTGAGAGAATTTGCTGACAATAAATCTGTCTTGCAAGAAATGTTAAAATATGTTTGGGAAATAAAAATACAGTCCTGAGCCCCCCAATCAACTTAATGGACTCCTTGTTGGCCAAGGAGACCCCAGAAAAATCTTAAAACTGAGTTCTTGGCCATGACAAGAAGGGAAGTAAGACACACATTGTTATACTCCCTGCTCTCATTAACTGCCATTAGGCTTTCTTCCTTAAGGGTTAACCAGAAACAGCCTTTTGGAAAGACTTGCTCAATCACTGATTTCAACCACCTAATGCTACTCCTCCCTTTTTGCAGTTTCAGCACAATAACTGAGCAGCATTTCTTCTTGACAAGAGGCCATAGGCCATAGAGTGGTTCTGACAAGTATACAGAAAATGCACAGAGAGTTTTCATATTCTCTGCTTCACCTTTTGACATCAGAGGGCCATAAACTCACCCTTAGATCATGCTAAGGCTGCCATTTTCTGAACATAGATCCCTGAAGCTACATGAAGTGCAATTGCTCACGCACGTATTTCTCCTTTCATCACTATTCATGACTCCTCCTACAGCCTATTAAATATGTATAACTGACCACCCTACTCAGCATAAATTCCTGTAACTTTACCCCTCTCTTGAAATGTTGGTTTTTGGTTTTGGACAGAGGCTCCATATGCCACCTACAAGTGGTGATGTACTCTTTTAAGCCTCCTATCTAAGTTTATAGATTTTGTGACTTTTTTGGTTGACAAGTTCTCCAGAAAAAAAGAAGATGGGATGGGTCAGAAATTCACATATGCATAAAGAAAGGAAGAACATGGGAAAATTAATAAAGGAAGTTACAAATAGATTTATTTTCACTCTTAATTGATGGAACAGATAAATTTGTTCAAAATAATAGTAGCAACAATATATTAAATTATATATGCTATATAATATCTACATATCTATATCTATATCATCTATATCTATACTTATGTATAAGTGAATAAATAACATCAGTGACACAAGGAATGGGAAAGAATTAAGAACATTTTGTTATTATGAGGTACTTGTAGTACTTATGAAGCAACATAATGTTATTTGAAAGTGGACTTGTATTAGTTGTAAATGTATATTACAAATTCATAGACAATGACTGAAAAATCTAATTGATATGCAAAGAAAAGGAAAGAAAATGGAATCATATAAAGCACTGAATAAAAACCACAAAAGATAGAAAAAGAGTAGAAGACAAAACTAGGAACATAGAACAAGAGAAACAAATAGAACATAACAAATATGGTCAATATTAACCGATTTATATCAATAATCATCTTAAACATCAGTAGTACACTGATTAAAAGACAGAGATTTTTAGAGTGTATCAAAACATAAGGACCAACTATATGCTGTCTATAAGAAACCTATGTCAAATATAAAGACACACATAGATTAAAAGTAAAGGAATGATGAAAAATATACCAGTCTAACATCAATCAAAAGAAAGTGTTATTAGCCACATCATTTTCAGAAAGATCATATTTCAGAGGAAAGAAAGTTATGAGGAATAGAGCAGGGCAATACATAATGGTAAAGGAGTCAAATCTCCAAGAAGATATAGCAATCCTTAATGTATTTGTCACATTATGTGAAAACACATGAATCACAAATAGATCAGACAACAAGGAGAAATTGATGAATTCCCTATTAAAGTTTCAGGTTTCAAACCCCTGCTATCCAAAATGGATAGATCTAACAGTCAGAAAATTAGTAAGAAAACAGTTGAAATTGACAACACCTCCAATCAAGTGAATATAATTGACATCTTTAGACAACTTTACCCAGTAACAGCAGAGTACACATTTTTCTCAAGCTCACATGAAACATTCATCAAAATAGATGGCATTCTGGACCATAAAACACACTTCAAAATTTAAAAGAACAGACTGGCACAATGTCTGTTGTAAGACCACAATGGGTTCAAAATAGAAATCATAACACAAAGATAGATGTAAAATTCCCAAATTATTGGAAATTAAACCACAGACTTATAAATAATACATGAGTTAAAGAAGAAATCTCAAGAGAAGTTTAAAAATATTTTAAAGTAAATGTAAATGAAAACATACCTTAACAAAATTTGTGTGATCCAGCAAAAGCAGTACTTAGAAGAAAATTTATAACATTGAATGTGTATATTAGAAAAGAAGAAAAGTCTAAAATCAATCATCTAGGTTTCCATCTTTGGAAACTAGAAATAAAAAGAGCATATTAAATCCAAAGTAAGCAAAAGAATAAAAATTTATACAGAAATCATTGAAGTTGAAAACAGAAAATCAAAAAAGAAAGCCAATGAAATCAAATCTCAATAAGCTTCTATCTAAACTAAGAATAAAGGACAGAAGACACAAATTACTAATATCATAAATGAAAGAGGAGATATCACTGTAGATCCCATGGACATTAAAAGGATAATAAAAGAATACTATGAATAACCCATGCTCATAAATCTGATAACCTAAGTGAAATAGATCAATTCCTAGTTATAAAGTACCAAATTGTCTACCAAAGTGGCTCTATTATTTTGCATTCTCACCATCAATGAATGAGAGTTTCTGTTGCTCCACATCCTCCCCAGTACTTGGTGTTTCCAGTGTTTTGGATTTTGGTCATTCTGTTATAGAGTCGTATCTTGTTTTGCAATTCCCTAATGACATATGATGTTGAACATCTATTCATATGCCTATTTGCCATATTTATGTATTCTTTGATAAGATGTCTGTTCAGATCTCTTGATCATTTCTTAACGAGTTGGTTTATTGTCTTATTGTTGCGTTTAAAGAGAGTTTTTTTGCATATTTGGATGACAATCTTTTTAAGATGTGTCTTTCTCAAGTATAATAGTTTCTCCCAGTCTGTAACTTTTTTTCTCATTCTCTTGACCTTGTCTTTCAGAGGGAAGAAGTTGTTAATTTTAATGAAATCCAGCTTAGCAATTATTTGTTTCATGGATCGCATCTTTTGTGTTATATCTAAAAAGTCATCACCATACCCAAGACTATCTAGATTTTCTCCTATGTTATATTCTAGGAATTTTATAGTTCTGTATTTTCTAAATAGGCTTGTGATCCACTTCAAGTTAACATTTGTGAAAGGTGTAAAGCCTTTGTCTAGATTTTTTTTTTTGCATATGCTGTCCAGTTATTCCAGCATCATTTATTGAAAAAGCTATCTTTTCTCCATTGAATTGCATTTGTTTCTTTATCACAGATAAGTTGACCATATTTATGTGAGTCTTTGTCTGAGCTCTCTATTCTGTTCCATTGATATATGTGCCAACACTAAAATCTTATTTGTACTTCACCAATTAAAACATTATCAGAAACTTGTCCAAGGTACAAAGAAGCAGAGGACATTTTTCAAGAGGCTGAAGGCTCAGCTACAAAATGAAATAAACAAGTAAGGATTCCCAAATAGCAGAAAATTCCCAGTGCTTAAGCACCTGGGCCATGCTTGTTTTTCTAGACCACCTTGTGCTAGCTTAGGTGCTCTTGGGCATCTAATGGGGTTTTCAATGAGACCCCAAACTACTCACTCCCTTTACGCATAGCCTATGTTGTGGTTTCTCTCAAATGGGGGAACTAATTGTAATTATTATTTTAAAAGAATATGTGTCTTGGTAACTCTTTTTATTTATGGAAGCCAGATTGCCTCACTGCAAGATTGACATGTCAGTGAATGGAGAAATGGGAGCGTTTCATAAAGTGCTTCAGCTTTTAAGCTGTTCTTGAAAAACACTGCTAGGCTTCTGTTGAAAGAGGCTTTAGTCCTGAATACCAGGTGGTCAATATCACCACAAAGAGATGTGATAAAGAAGAGGATTTGCTAAAAGGTTAAGGACAAGCAAGCCTCTTTGGAGTCCATGGCATTAATAATAACTTCCAGGATATTTCACATTACTGCAGAAGACTCACAAGTGCTTTTTAGATTTTAACCTATGTACAAGTCCTTATAAGTGGGAAGCACTTTTCAAGAACACTCCTAACACCAACATTTCATGTTTCTATCTTTCAATATTTGTTATTGGGATTTCTGGTACTCACTATTTTTATAAACATTATTTCTGATATTGTGTATTTCCATTTTAGGGAATTTCTCTACTCAATATTTTATTGATTGACATTTCCCTTATTTGGGATTTCCAGTACATCTCCTTCTGAAGTTTGAATGTATATAGAAGAGTGCTGTTATGTCTAGACAGGGCAGGGCTTTGACGTTTTAACTGTTGATGCTCTGAGCACTTTTAATTTAATGAATCATACAATAAATCTCTGTCTTTTGTTTAAGTAATTCAGATTTGGATGGTGTAGCCATGATCTGGGAATTTCTTCCAATAACTTTTCAGAAAAGCCATTGCCTTAAAATTGATATAGGATGTAGACTTCCCTTCGGAAAACAGCAATTCCTGATGAGCAGATTTTTAAAGCACTAAAGAAGTTGTTCTTCCAAATTTGTTAAATTGATTGAGTGCTCTATTTCAAATCTTATATAAAGGGCCAAACAGAAGTAGTTTTTAGTAGTAGAGGTAATCTCTTGAGTGCTTAAAGCAATAGATCATTATATTTGAAGAGGTAGACTCTTCATGTCAGTATTTACCATACATTTTTCATTTGCTTAGACAAAATATGCTCTCTTAAGTATGTAATTTCAAAATTACAAAGCCCATAAACCCTACTGTAAAATATAACATATAATTTATGTTGTCACTGAGATATGAAAAATGCACATTGAAACAATAATGAGAAACATTAATTACTAAGTATTCTTGTCTACTTGATAAACTTTATTGGGTGCTTCAAGTTTTTATTGTTGCTGAAGGTTTTTGGCACAAATGACTTTGTCATAATTTTTTTCTTCATGCATGATATCAACTTTCCTATCTTTGGTGAGTTTACTCCTCTTTGTGTTATTTGCAGCAAAGAGACTTACTTTTTGACTTTATGCCCTTGGGAAAGTCATTTCTCTCATCATTTAGAAATCGGTTGCCAACAATCTCCCCCACCCAACTTCTCTATTAATCTCTCAATGACAGAGGCCAGATAGTATGCATATGACAAGTCGTTCAAACTCATTAGTAATATGTAAAATGCAAATTGAAACAATAATGAGATATCTCTTTAAACCCTATAGATTGGCAATGTTAGAAAGCCGGATGATGCCAAGCGTCAAAAGATCGAGAACTCTGGGAGTAAGAACCTGGATTCCTGTGAATGGGAGAACACTGGATCTGACAATCAGGAGAACAAGCTGACATTGCCTGATCAAGTTAAGTATACACATGTCTCACGATCCAGCATTTATACTCCTAGTTTTACAAGCCATGGGATGCTTAATGTTTCTTTTTATAATCCTTATTACAATAATTCCAGTATGACTGGGCCACAGGGTGTCCAGATATTTGTTAAACATTGTTCTGGGTGTTCTGTGAAGGTATTTCCGGATGAGATTAACATTAAATTTGTTTACTGTGTAACACAGATTGCCCTCTATAACATAGGTGGGCCTCATCCAATCAGTTGTAGGCATGAATAGAGCAAAAAAGATGACCCTCCTCCTAGTAAGAGAGAATTCTTCTTGGCTGACAGGCTTCAACCTGGGACATTGGTTTATTTCTGACTTCAGACTGGAACTGAAGCATCAGCTCTTCCTGTATCTTCACCCTGCTGCCTCTCAGATTGGAATTTCACTATTGCTCTCCCATCTCTCAGGGTCTCCTGCTTGCTGACTCCCCCTGAAGATCTTGGGACTTACCAGCCTCTATAATCACATGAGCCAACCCCTTATAATAAAATATGCCCCCCATATATATATATACACACACATACATATGTATATACATGCACACACACACACATATACACACAAAAACTATTGGTTCTAGTTTCTGGAGAACCTTCACTAACACACATGCCAAATGCCAAAGCCATCATTTACCACTCCTTAAGAGGACACAGATAAAGGTGTCTGTTTTATTTGTGGAGGTAGAGACTGGCTAGGTCAAATAAGGTGCAACTCATACCATGGAGGGTTCTGCTACAGTTAAAAAAAATGAAACAAGTATAGTAAAATTCATAGAAAATAGAGTACTGAATGAAAATAAAAACTTAGAATGAGATATATTGTGCAATATTATCAGTATAAGTTGAAAATACAGGCATGTAAAACAACTGTATACATTTTACATGGCAAATGCCTACTTTGCAAAGATACAGTTGTTTATATAAGCAGAAATATATATAATTATAACAAATAATATACATACAGAAATTATATATATATGTATATATATATATATAATAAAATTTGCCTAATGTGGGAGAGGGAAATGGGAGCAGACTATGAGAATAAGGAATGAATAAATAATTGAATTAATTAAACAAATAAGAGGGGAGCTTTGCATAGACCAGTGGAAATAATGCCAACAGCTGATTAGTATGATTAACTCAACCATCTGCACCTTAAGGAGGATGAAAAAATTCTGATATTATCTAATATTAAGTAGATTACTTTAAATAAAACAACTAAAACAAAAAGTCAAGCTTCCCAGGATCAGATGTTGACAGATTCTTAGAGGTGGCAAGGTCTTCCCAGGCCATGAGTCCAGTGTGCCAAGTGATACTGAATCACACTCCCAATCTCTCCAGGAAGTGGCCGTGCAGCCTGAGACAGAGTACTTTGATGGTGAAGAACTGAGAGCCACACGCAAGGGAGCAATTTTATCATTGGGCAGCTGTGTCTGCTGGAAAGATTTTGAAAATATGATTGAAAACATGTCGCCTCAAGGTTCCTGGCTGTTTCTAGGACTTGGGCCTCATAACTGCTTGGTTTCCATTTTCCTAATGTCCTTTACCTAACTGTGTTCTCCACATATCACATATCATCACAGATGCAAAAAATGTTCTCGGTATTTAAATCTTCATTGTCATGATGCTGTCTTAGAAACACTGTAATAAATGATCTTCCCTCAACCTTCGGGAAGTTGATACAACATGAAACATGGTACAACATGAAAACATATTTTTGTAGTTCACAAAAGCCCTGTGAGACATAGAATTACCCTTAATTTCTTCCTAATTGGACAAGAATATAATGAAAACTGCATAGATGAATATAACTCAATATCAACATTGAAATAGTTGTTAGATAAAATACGAAAAGTCCAATCTTAAATTTGCAATCATGATTTATTAATTATTTTCTATTCGGAATGGTCATGGTATCTAGGGGGTGGAAATGAAGGTGGAGGTATACTCAGAACTACTGAACAACATAAGATATTTAATCAATTATGGATGTTGTTGCATTTTACCTGTCATTGGTGTCCATTCACTTAAAAATCATAATGACACAACCTTGCTCTTAGAGTCAATTTAGATAAAAAACGTACGCAACTTTTAAAGAGCAAAATACCAAATAGCTCAAACACCATTAAAATAAGGCTACACAATGGTAACACAACAGGTGTTTTAAACCAATCCTCTCACTAAAAATGACTAAAAATTTTGGGAAAACACAGAAAACTTTGATAGTGTCAAAGACCTAACATGATACTGAAGAATACTGGAACAAGTCACTGGCTGAAAATAGGAGCACAAAATGTAGAACAGAATGCTCTGCCTACAGACGTCTTTCCCAGGATTCAGGAGGAAGGCAGCTGGGAGGTGATGTGAAGCAAGCATGCAGGATGCAGTGTGATGTTGAGCCAAGGGCAAGACAGGGATTAGAGAGACCTCCCCTGTCACACACACACACACACATGCACACACACACGCACACACACATGCACACGCACACACACATATCCCGGCTCCTGTCTGTAAATCCCTGAGAAACAGCCAGCTGAGAGGTGATCAGTCTTTGGATGACACTTGGGGTTGACAGGATTAGAGCTCAGATCCACCAAAGGTAGAAGCCAAGGACAGTGCCACGTTCTGCAGAGGTTTTTAATTTTTTATTTTTTTTCTCGTGGACCACTTTGATGCCTTGGTGAAGCTTATAGACCACTTTTTAGGATAATTTTTTGTATGCATGCAAGGAGGTATGTAGGATTACAAAGAATCCTAATTATATTTAAAAGCAGCTATCAAAATGTGCTTTAAATTAAAAATTATTTTTCATAGTATAAAATTCTTTGATTTTTGACAAATACATCCAGTCTGGACTCCACCTCCAAAACCACCTCCGAAAACAAAATATAAAATAGTTCTATTGCCTCAAAAAAATTCCCTTTTTGTACTTAACCTCTCCTCCAACTTCTTCTGATCCATTTTCTCCCCCTATAATTTTGCCTGTTCTACGACATCATCTTTTGAGTCACTCTTATTCCACCCAGCATAATACACTTGAGTTCCTTCCCATTTCTGTGTAGTATTCCAGTGTATTGAGATACCACAGTTTATCTATTCACCCCTTGAAGGTCATTTTGGTTATATCCATACTTTTTTTGTGATTAGAAATAAAGATGCTATAAATAGTCAAGCACAGATTTTTGTGTGTGTGTATGAACATCAGGTTTCACTTCTCTTGGGTAAATAAGGATTTCTGGGACTATTTGTTTCATTCAAAACTCTAAGTTTTAGCATGCTCTTGAAGAAATACAGAACCTTTTCTTTTAAATTCATAACAAATGCTACCAAGTACTGTTTTAAAAGGTGAAACTACTTTATTCCTTGGAGGATTTTTCTTTGTGTTTTAATCATTTGGAGGAGTGGTTTGCAAATTAGTGAAGTCACTGTTGGCTTATAGTGGCCCTGCTCCTAATAATTTTATTAACACTTTTTAAAAGTTTCTTGGTCTTCGATATGAAAAATAAACAATTCCCTTATTTACCTGTTTATTCACCTTATAAGAATTTCCCCATTACTTGAACAGTGTGACAACCTTGTGAGTGAGGTCTTACTGTGCTCTTTTTGGTCATCATGCCATGACCAAACAGGGGCTCAAGGGTCTTATCCAGGCTAAAGAGCTGACCACTCCATCTTTAGGGCATTTCCTTGGAGTAGTGGCAAGGATGAAGGCAGCCTAGTGTAGGGGGAAGATTCCAGATCCACATTAGAGAACTTGTACTAGTCCTACCTTTGTTACCAATGAGCCACGTGAACTGGTTGAGCACTTGTCTCCATGGGAATCAGTTTCAGAGATCACACTAAGGCTCGGTGAATGAGGTACTCAGGGCACAAAACTCCAAGAGGTGCGTGCTTAACCTCTCTCCAGGCGGGCCCTGTACCTACATGATTCTGCGAGCAGTGCTCCCTCAAATTTGCACCCTGCATGGCTCACTTGCCCACTACAGTTCAGATTGTGCTCAGTTTTCTCATGTGTATAACAAGGAGGTAGGCTCTATAATATTTTCTAGTATTAAAATTTTATGTTCCAACCTAAAGCTTGGGACAACGTAAAACTAGTCAAAGTAGGACATAATTTTTTAATTGGGTTGGCTCAATATAGCCAAGCTCAATAATTCAGACCAAAAATACCTTCTTTACCTGTAACAGGAGGGGTTATTTGGGTTGCTCTCCACTTCAGAAAGGCCGTGTGAGTGCTGTTCAGTCACCCTATGACTTAATTATATCCACAGTCCTCATCTTACTGGCTTCAGCACTTTTTTAGGTTGTTTAGCCCAGGCCATTGCCTTCTCTTGCCCCATGATGATATATTTCCTTGTGCAGTTTAAATTTTCAAAATACATGTGTGTGATTGCATGATTATGTATGCCTCTGTTGGTCAGGGAAGCAAGTGTTAAGAGGTACAATAACTGTGCCCATAGGAGTAATATTTATTTTATTTTAAATTTCAAATAACATGAAAGAAAGGTATCATTTTTAAAAAGTTAACTTGCAACATGATAGTATATTTGCTTTATATTTGGCCATTCAATAACAAGCTCAAGTCTTAAAACTGTGAAAATGGTAATGATAAACACAAATGACATTTTGAGAAATTTGCAATCACTATAATGTGTATCTTCTGGCGAGACTATAGAAGTGGAATTTCTGGGTCCAAGGGTAAATGTGCATATGTAATTTTCCTAGTTATTGCCAAATTTCCATCCAAAGAGATTTTATCTTTGAATTCCACCAGCAATGTGTGAGAATACCCGTTTCCTCAAAGCTCCATCATATACTGTATTGGCCAAGAGGGTTCTTGTCATTTTGATGGGTGGAAAATAATATCATTTTAATTTACATTTCTCTAACTGTATAAACAAGCTTGAACATCTTTCTATATGATTGCAGGTCATTTGCATTTCTTTTTCTGTGAACTTTGTTAATTTTTTAGCCTCTGTTTCTATAAAGTTGTTGGCTATTTCTCTTTTCCATTTTTGAAAGCTTATGTTAGGAAAATCCAGAATTTATTTGTTAGTGCTACTCCTTTTTTTCCAATATGTAATGTTCCCATTTCATTTGCATATAATATTTTTCTTTCTCACAACATATATTTTAATGTAATAAAATAATTTAAGAGCCAGGTGTGTGCTCAAGACCCTGTCTCTCTCTCTCTCTCTCACACACACACACAGACACAAATCTATATTTAAGACTTATTTGCTTCTTCCGGATACTCTGAATTTTGAGTAATAGATTGAAAAGAATTCCCAGCTCACAGGTTATGAAGAATTCATCCATGTCTTATTCTGGTAATTGCATGATTTTCTTTAAATGTTGGGCTCTATTTAAAAACCTGATGTACATAACAGAGAATGATCCAATTTCATCTTTTTCTAGCTATACCCAAACTACTAATTTAAATGTCCATTTTTCTCTATCAATTTGAGTTTTTTCCCCATATTATATACTAAGCTTCCACATGCAATGAGGTCTACCTACAGATTTTTTATTGTTTCATTTGTTCATCTGTCAGTACCTCACTATTTTAATCATGTAAGTTTTAGGGCATATTTTAATGTCTGATTAGTCTGGAATTCACTCATTGCTTCTTTTGAAAAAGAAGAATAAAATGAGATAAATCATGCTATCCTATTTTAATATTTACTATATAGCCACAGAAATCAAGACCATGTGATACTGGCAAAGGGAGACACATAAATTAATGGAACAGACTAGAGATCCAAGAAATAGCTCTACACAAGCACGTCTAGCTGATTTTTGACAAAGGAATGACAACAATTCATGAGGGAAATATATTCTTTTAACAAATGGTTCCAGAACAATTAGACACCCATAGGAGGAAAAAGACAAGAACCTCAACCTAAATTCATGTCATAAACAAATTAACTCAAAATGAATCTCAGATTTAAGTATAAAATGTTCAATAAGAATCTTTCAGAAAAAAACACAGGAGAAAAGCTTCAGAATACCAGACAAACAGAAGATGAAAACCATGATCTTAAGAGAAATATAAATGAAATGGGCTTCATCAGAATTAAAGGTTTTGCTCTGCAAAAGGCCCCGTTAAGAGGATAAGAAGAAAAGGTACAGACCGAGGAGAATGTTTGTAAACTGTATATCTCCCAAAGGGACTCATATTTAAAATCTATAAAAGATTCATAAAACTGAACAAAAAATAAACAATATAATTAGAAAATAAGCAACAGACATGAGCAGGAATTTCACTGAAGAGGATGTATGGATGGTCAATAAGCATATGAAATGATGTACAGCTTTATTAACCATTAGGGAATTGCAAATTAAAATCATGATGAGATATCACTATATATCTATTAGAAAAACTGGGAAAAAATAGTGACAAACCAAATGCTGCAGAAGACCTGTAGAAACTGCATTTATCATACACTGCTGGTGGGGATATAAAATGATATGGGCACTCTGGGAAATAGTTTGACACTGTCTGTGTAGGCAGAATAATGCTTCACAAAGACGTTGACACCCTGATCCCTGAAGCTGTGACTGTGTTATCTTAAACAGCCAAAGGGACTTTATAGATGTGATTAAGGACAAAGACCTTGAGAAGAAGAGATTATCCTGGATAATCCATGTGGGCCCAATCTAATCACTTGAATCCTTAAAAGCATAGAACCTTTCCTGACGATGGTCAGAGAGAGAGACTGATACAAAAGAGGAGTTGAAGAGATGTGCCATTATTGGCTTTGAAGATGGAGGAATAAAGCCATAAGACAAGGAATATAGCCACCTCTGCAAGCTGGAAAAGGCAAGGACATAGCTTTTCCCCTAGGGACTCCAGAAAGGAACACAACTCTGCTAAC
Organism: Lepilemur ruficaudatus; assembly: GCA_963574885.1. NCBI lineage: Eukaryota > Metazoa > Chordata > Mammalia > Primates > Lepilemuridae > Lepilemur > Lepilemur ruficaudatus. The sequence goes on from CAUYRT010007213.1 coordinate 63,628, forward strand.
ACCTTGATGTATTAGCCCAGTGAGACCTGTTTTGGACCTCTGACCGCTAGAACCATAAGAACTCTAAGGCAATAAATTTGTGGTGTTTAAGCCATTAAGGTTGTTATGGCAGCAGTAGGAATTAATGGATTTTTTTAAAAAACTAAATATAAACTTATTTTATGACTCAGCAATCATGTTCCTAAGCATTTACCTTGGAGAAAAGAAAACATATGTCTACATAAAAGCCTGTACAGGAATGTTCACAGCAGCTTTATGTGTAATAGCCAAATATTTGTAACAATCCAAATGCTCTTTAACAGGTGAACATTTAAACTGTGGTATATCCATGCTCTGGAATACTACTCCACAATAAAAAGGGACAAACTATTGATTCAGCGACTTGGGTGGATCTCAAGGGCAATATGCTGATTGAAAAAAGACAAAGAGATTCTAAAGTCACATACTATAGACTCCATTTATGTAACATTCTTGAAATGGCAATATTATAGAGATGAAGAAAGGATTAGTGGTTTTCAGCAGTTAGGGGCAGAGTGTCAGGAAGTGGATGAGAGTGACTATAAAGGAGCAGCATGAGCAGGATATTTGAAGTGAGGAAACAATGAATCAAATCTGTGTCTTGATCATGTTGTTGGTTAACAGAGGTGATAAAATTGCATTGAAACACACGAGTGTAAATGAGTGCTTGTAAATCTGAGTATGGTATGTGTGGTACTAATATTTATTTCACTGTTTGGATATGGCAGTATAATTGTGTAAGGTATTATCATTGGCAGAAATTGGGTGAAAGGCACATGAGATCTCTTAGTACTAATTTTGTAATTATCTATGATCTCTAATTATTGCAAAATAAAGGTTGAAAAAGTAATAGAGGAACATTTGAGGGAATTCCCTTTTCATTAGGGACTGTGAACCATTTTCTTAACTATTATTCAAAATATAGAGACCAAGTAAAATAATAAATGGGTATAGTTACATAAAACTAAAAACTTTTGCATATTTACAAAAAAAAGTAAAGTAAGTAAAAATTTGATAAATTGGAAAATTATTGCAACTTATATCACAAAAGCAATATTTCAGATATACAAGACTTATAAAAAAGGAAAAAAAATAAAACTGAAAACTAAGGACTAACATTATTAACATAAAGTTCATAAGAGCATGAACCTAAAATTTATAGAAAATAAAATAATGATCATAATGCATTTGACTTATAATCATTTATATATTCATGTCCATTCACAGTAAGAGAGATGAGAGAGAGTAAGGCAAAATTGTAATAAGATGCAATTTCTCACCTGTGAAATTGGTAACAAAAGAAATGTTTGACAACATGTTCTTCTGTCAATGCTGTGGGGGAAATTAGGCATTCTCATGTATCTCTGGTGGGAATGCAGATTAATAAATGCCCATGTAGGCATAGACGGAAATTTCTAGGAAGATTACATATTCATTTACTCTTTGACCCAGCACTTCTACTTCTATTAATAGGAATTGAGGCCGAAAATACACAGGCAAAAATATAAAAAAACATATGCTCTAGGAAATCATTATAGGAATATTTGAAATAGCAATAGACTAGAAATAAGCCAGGTGGGCATCAGTGGTGGACTGGATGAATAAACTGTAGTACTCCATGGTAGAGTACTAGGTACTTGTAAAAAGTAATGAGGAGTATCTCTATATCTGAATTTGGAGATTTTTCTGGAATATGTTGTCTGAAAATAAAGATGATAAAAGTGTGTATAGAGTGCTACCATTTATTTAAGAAAAGTGAGAATATCAAATTTTGTGTCTGCTTAACTATAGCTATAGCTGGAAAAGAAAATAAGAATATTATAAGAATATTTAACAGAGTTAAAACTTAAACACCTTTGAATCAACTTTGTTTTATAAATTTGATTTTGGAATAATATCCTTGAAAAATTGAAAAGTTATGTGGAAAAATAAACCTAAATGTTTTTCCTTTTGGTGGCGTATGCAGAGTGGCACTATTACAACTGACTCTAAAACCCCAGTCATTTGACTGTACATCCCTATTGGAATATACCCTCAGTGGGAGAAATACAACAAAACAATTCCCAAATTGTTCGCAATAAACATATGGTTGGTGATAGTGTTGTTACTTATTTGTTATTTGTTTTTGAGGCTTTTGGGCATGTGTATTTTGGGATCCATTAAGTAAATAATTACATGATGTTCTAAATCTATCATCCTTTCTTGAGCACGTGTGTGTGTGTGTATGTGTGTGTTAGTGTGTCTCTGTGTGGGTGTGTTTTCTAAATTTGTTAACACAAAATACCTTGGAAATATCACATGATAAACTAGTAGCTAGGAGCTCCCACAGCTCACAGATTGTAGTCTGAAAACACTGTTTTTCACCAATAGTAATCAAAGCTGTCTTTAGAATGACCAATTCCAAGTCTGGGACAGGAAATATATGAGGTTATTTTGGAATATCTTGTTATATCAGATAACAAGAACTCTACCAAAAATAGTAGGGTCAAGTCTAAACAAATTTGAAGTCAACTCAAGTAAGTTTTTATTGGCTAAAAGTGGTGCAATTTGAGCATCACTAAAATTGTTTTCTTTAATGAATTTAAACGCAACAAATATGTATAAAATGTATAAAATATGGTACTAAGAGTCACCTTAATCACCATTGTAAACTTAAAATGAAAGGAAAGAATTGAGAATTTTATCACATCTTTTCACACTCCTAAGTCACCAAAAAGTAGATGAGTCAAAATTTCTCTTTATGGAAGTATCCTAGCTAATAAATTAAGAAGAAATAATAGATTTAGAACATCATCATTTTGTATAACCTAATGAATTAACATATATAAGCACTGATCATTACCCATTGCTTCCATTACAAAAAGCAGCACACAAGCATTACATATCTTCAGATGAAATTTACAAATCTATGTATAAATGCATCTTGCGCCCACCCAAATCAACTCTGAATTCAATCAAGTCTCCCTATCAATTTAGCAAAGATATGGAAGACAGAATGAGATGTAGAACAACGTATTATATATTGAACAAGAGATGTTCAACAGCAACCAATGGGTTGTAATTAGCAAAATTCAGCTTCTGGAAAGATCTACAGGAAAAATGATCCATTTTCTTTAACAAATATATGCAAGGGGGATGGAGAGAGATGGAGAGGAACCTAAAGTCTAAGACTTAAGACACATATTAACTAATTCAAATGTGTTGCTTATTTGAATATTGATTCCAACAAACTGTTAAAATGCCATTTATGTGGCAATCAGAAATTTGAACACTTATGTTTTTCAAGTTGTATCTTATTTTTAAAGAACAAATAATAATCATATGTATACAGAGTACAATATTATGTTTTGATACAGGTATACATTGTAGAATGATCAAATTAGGCTAATTAACATATCCATCATCTCAAATACTTATTTCTAATCTGCTCTTGAACTTCTATTTAGAATTTTTCAGTTCAAAGTATTTTTCAGCTCTGTGGTTTTGTTTGGTATTTTTAAAAACTTTCAATCTGTGGAAATTAGTACTTTGCTCTTACATTGCTCTTCTAACCTTGGTGAGCATCTTTATCGCCATTATTTTTAATTTGCCATCAGGTAAATTACGTATCTCCACTTCACTTGGGTTGGTTTCTGGAAATTTAATTTGTTATTCTATTTGGAATATGTTACCTTATTTCTTTATTTTCCTTGACTCTCTGTGTTGGTTTTTGCACATTGGATAAGACAATTACCTCTCCATGTCTTGTCATATCGGTCTTGTGTAGGAGAAGGATCTCACCAATCCATCCAGCCAAAGATTTTAAAGTGCATTTCAAATCTTTGGTTGTCTAGACTGCTGTCTATATTTTGGTAGCCTCCTGGAGCTTACGATATGCCACATTCTGTCAGTACCCCAGGACTAGTAAGGTACTGCAGGACTGGCAGTTAAAAATCTTAGGGTGTTGAATGTATGTTTCAATTCCGTCTATCTTCATGGTGAAGCTGAGCATGGGTGTTTATCTCTCACTCTCTCTGCACTAAGAAGGAGAAAGGATGTGTGGCTCATGCCTGTATTCATGTTCAGGCTGTACTCTCTGATAATGGGGCAATAGCTGCTGGCTGTGGGCTCATTGCATGTCCCCTTTTTTTGTGTGTGTGGTCTGGGACCACTCAGGAATTAAAAGCCCAGTTGGCCCCCAGGGGTAGGTTGTTAAGGAAACAGCTCCTTGGGTGGGAGCTATGGAATGTGTTGCCAAACTTCTTCCAGGAAGAATGTGCAGGCCTGGATATTTCACTGGAGCAAGATACAGGGAAGGCTTGTGAAATCCTGAGCTCTGGCTCTGGCTGCCTGAGGCATACTGTTTGTTTGCCCCATTAGCTCCCTGATGCAACTTCCTTAGAAGCCAAGCTGTCAAGCAGCCACTGAAAGTGTGTGCCATATGCACCCTCCAGAGAGAAAATGAGAGCTGCATTCTTCTATTCCTTTTCTGCACTGCTCCAAAGGGGTGTTGCCCCTGAAAGTGTTTGCACATCCATTTAAAACCACCTCCTTTATTTTGTGGTCTCAATAGACTTGCATGTGCCTAGTGCCTTTTGCTTCAGAGATAAAAAGTTTAGGATGGAGTCCTTGTGAAAGTAGCTATGAAAAATTGGGGCAGTTGATGTATGGCATAAACCTCCCATGGGAAGAAACAGGAATCTGTGTTTTTAAAGTCTCTCTGTACATTGCTCTGGGGAAATGAAGCCGCTGGAGGTGGTTATGCACCCATATAAAATGGCCACTTTTTTTGGTCGTGTAGAGAGACTCACATATACTTAGCCCCCACTGTTTCCAGGCTAGGAGGTTTAGGAAACAGTTCCTCAGCGGAAGCATTTAAAAGTGTCAGTGCTTAACCTGTAGATAAACTCCTTCCTGGAGAAATTAATAGACCTGGAGTTACTGCAGGGGCAAGCTAGGGGAGTAGGTTCAAGAAGTGCCAATGTGCTTGTTAGGCTGCCAGCAGGCTAATGTTTTCCAGCCCCTTTAACTTTCTAATTCAAATTGGAAGCCAGGCTGCAGAGTGTCCACAGGAAGAGTGTGCCATCAACCCCTTCCAGGGAGAAATGGGGGTACATTTGTTAAGCCCTCCCTCTGCACTGCTCCCAGAGAATGAAGCTTCTGGATGTGCTTACAAGCTCATATAGAACTTACTCTGTTCTCCTGTGGTCTAGAGAGACTTGCATGTGTCTAATTTCCTTCATCCCCAAGAGTTGGTGAATTAAAAGCCAGACCATGGGGAACCTGAGAGATAGGGTACTATGTGTGAGCTCCTAACCCTCTTCCCCACAGGGAGAAGCTTGGTGTTGGGGATTCCTTTCCCGACTTTATCACACAATGCCTGGGCTGGGAGTCTGTGCCCAAGTGAGTCTCTGCTTTTCCTACCCATTCGATGTGAATGTTTTCTTAGTTGTCTGGTGGATAGGAGTCTCCCAATTGGCCTCTGACTTTTTCTCAGAGGACATTGATCCATGAATAGATGCTTATTTGTTGTGTTTGTGGGGAACGAGAGGGTAAGGAGTAACCTATTTCATCATTTTGCTAAGATTATTCCTCTCCCTTTTAATTTTTGACTTGTGGTATTGGTTACTCAACTCTATACTTTTTTATTTACAAAAGGCTTTCTGAGTTGAATCAACTCTATATATTTTTCAAAACTCATAGAAATGTATACAGTGAATTTTCATGTATATAAATTTTAAAAAGATTTCAACAGTAGTGGCAAATCAAATTCATAAATAAATAAAAAGAAATTATGCCCAAATTAAGTATATTGCATGAACACAAAATTTTTAAATGTTAGAAAAATTAAACAATATAATGTACATATTAATAAATTAATAAAGAAAAACCCATTATCACCTCAATAATATTTGATGAAATTTAGCATTCATTCATGTTAAAACTCATACTAAAATGTGAACAGAAGAGAACTTCCTTAATTTGAGAAGGTAATCTACAAAAATCATAGAGCAAACTTCATAGCTTTTCTTTGAGATCTGGAGGAGGACAAGGACACCCACCGTCACAGTATGGGTTCTCTTGAATACAGACAGAGAGAAAATTATTACCAGTACATTATCTAAAACATAAAATAGAATATAATGGAAATAATTAGAGTTTTATGGTGCTTAATGAGGTCGAATATTATTTCATGAAACTTTTGTTTCAACTCTATGTCTACTAAGTCATGATGTAAACCTACTTCTTGCTGTGGTTTACATCACAAAAATATTAATATGAGACACACCACACAGAGAATAGAGTTTGCACAGCTTTGTAAGTTACATAAGGCTCTCCTTAATCCTGAATTTGCCTGTCACCTCCCTCACTTCCCTATTTTTCCTCTTCCATCCTCCTTCATCTTTCTTTCTAGCATTATTTAACTGCTGTACCTCTCTGCCCCCTTGAATGTATCTTCTCTAAAGTACTTAGCTAAATACGTTTAAATTATTTGCCTACAAGCCTCCTTATCACTGCACACGGTGCTTTTTGAGGACAGGATTGTGCTTCAACTATTTTTTTAATAGTTGAATAATCATGATAGATATTTGAAGAAAGTAGAAAAGAATTGGGATGGGAAGAAGGCTTTGAGCCCAGAGTAACAGAAGAACATTTCCAGTACTATGTCTTTATTCGGGCTGGAGCACAGTAGGCGGAGTTGGAGAGAGTCTTTGAATAGGGAATCCTCCAACACCTCCTGTCACTCATTGCCTGCCAAGCCCAGAAGCAAAGATGCTGAGCTGTACTTTCCCACATGGATCCCTGTCACCCAGACAAAGTGACAACCCTCCCCCATAGGGCCACTTTTCATAATGAGAAATGGGCCATGGAAGTATTTTGGCAAATAGGGGGTATTGAACTGTCAAATTATCCTCTGCTCTGGGGTAGCAGGAGAAGGCTGGCTTCTGTTGCCATTTGCTTCTCATTACTCCGTTAGCTTTATTAGTGTCATGATGCTATTTAAATCCTGATGTGGAAAATCTACAGATAGCTGAGCTTGTACTCTAGCATTTTCTCCATCAAAGCCTCAAAGCTGGTTTATTAATGAATTGGAGAAAGAAGGCATGCTTTGAAACTTGTAGAAATCACTCCATTTCTCTACTCATTATGAAAATATTTCCTGAGGAAGGATGGGAACACAGACTGTGCATGTGAGAATACAATGATATATGCAACAGATTTTCTACCCTTGAGAAGCTTAGTGGTATGGGGTCCATGCAGAGAAGTAAAGAGAAAGGTATAATGCTGTAAGTATAAAAATAGAAGTCTGCAGTGAGTGCTTCCCAAATTTTGATGTGCATAATAATCATCTAAAATTCTTGATAAAATACAAAGTCTGATTCAGTAGGTCTGAAATGGGTTCTGAGAGTCTGCATTTGTAACAAGCTCTTACATGATGCTGCTGCTGGTCTAGGAACCATCCTTTGAATAATTAGGCTCTGGGAACACAAAAGTGGTAGTTTATCCCCTCTGTTGGTATGTGAATAGAATAGTCTTCCCAAAGGAGCCAAGGCTTGAATCAAACCTTGACAGCATGTTCCCATGCTGACCTGGGGGTTACACACATTCAAGGTAGAGTCATGAGCTTGCCCACAATTCATTATATTTAGGTAACTACCATGGAGTCATGTGACTGAAGCAGAACCATGACTGGTGAATGACAGATGACAGCCAGGGACGGCATTAAAGAATATAGTAAGAAACATACACTGTATCTTGTAGACATTGAGGAACCATAAAAAAGATAATATTTGGAAATATTTGTGCCTTTTTTTTTCCTCTGGAGAAAATGAGTAATCAATGTCTCCTGCTATACCAGTGAAGTAATTTGTGAATAGGATGAAAGAAATACTATAAACCCACTGGTTCTGTATATATTAGTATATATGTGATTATATGATGTGTGCAGAGTATTTGGTGCTTTTCAAAATGTTTTAGCCCAAATGTATACAGAAATAAATTAATTCAATATTAAGAGTTAAAGCTTATGATTTGGGGGAAGTGTAATGCTGTTTTTTTTTTTAGTTGAAGTAAAATTCACACAGCATAAATTTCACCATTTTAAAGTGAACAGTTCAGTAGCATTTAGTGCATTCACAGTGTTGTACAATAACCATCTCTATATAGTTCCAAAATGTTTTTATAATTTCAAAGGAAATCCCATATCCATTGGATAGTCTCTCCCCATTCCCCTCTCCTCCAAGGCTCCAGCAAACACTGATCTATTTCTTTTTCTATGCATTGTCCTATTTGGGATATTTAATGCTATGGATTGAAAGTTTGTGTTCCCCCTAAATTTCATATGTTGAAAGCCCAACCCCCAATGTGATGATGTTAGGAGGTGGGACCTCTGGGAAGTACATGTTAAAAGGTGGGCTCTGGGGAAGTCATGATGGTGAATCCATCATGAATGGGATTAGTGCCCTTTAAGAAGAGACATGAGAGCTTGTGCTCTCTATTCTCCACATGTAAGAATACAACAGAGGATACCCATCTGCAAACCAAGAATTGGGCCTTTACCAAGAACTGAATATGCTCGCACTTTGATCTTGGTCTTTCTATCATCCAGAACTTGTTTAAGCCACCAGATTATGGTAATTTGTTATAGCAGCCTAACTAAACTAACAAAAACACATATAAATGGAATAAAAAATGTGACATTTTGTGACTGGCTTTCACCTAGCACAATTCAAGATTCATTCACATTTTAGCATGCATCAGTACTTCATTCTTAGCTGAACAATATGGCACTGTATGTGTATACCATCTTTTTAAAAACTCAATTTATCAGTAGATGGACATTTGGGTTTCCACTTTTTGGCTATTGTGGATAGTGCTACTATTGACATAAAAGTTTTTGTTTAAATACCTATGTTCAATTCTTTTGAGTATATTCCTAGTATTGGAATTGATGGGTCATTTTATAACTCTGTATTTAACTTTTAAGGAACCAGAGGAAGATTAAAGATGGCGGACAAGGAAAGCCACCAGCCAGAGTGTCTCCACAAAAAAGACAGATTTTAGAAGAAAGCAGAAGAAATAAGCAAGCAGACAAGCATACATTGGACGAGGGTCACAAGGAGGGATACCTGAGACTACGAGAGACTCCACGGGAGGAGGTTGCAGAGGGGAACTGGAAGGAGAAAGCCCACGAGAAGCTTGGAGACCAGCGACAAGGTAAGTGGAGTGGCTAACTTTCCACTCCCTTGCATCTTGGACTGCTGGTGGGCTCCTGGACAGTTGGAGAGACATGATAACATCAGCCCAAAGATGGCTGCTGCCGATGAGCGGTGAGCCTCTTGTGGACAGGGCACCAGGCTCCTAGCTCCCCCGGGACACCTCCCAGCCCACAGACTCAAGCCGATCGGCAGGCGCCATATTGCCTCATTCTCCCCTCCCCCTTCCCTACCCACAGCTGCCGAGAGAGACAATTTGGCCACCACCCAGAGACATCTCAAGGGAATGGGACCTTTCCATTTGGGGCCCTACAGCAGACGGAGGGGTACTCAGATTGTGAGCTCCCTATCCACCAGCCCTCCCAGGTGCTGCTGGCCCAGTGACTCCAGGAAAACAGGGCAGATCCCAAGGCTGAGAGACATCGACCCAGCTTGGGCATCCTGTGGGTGACTTAGGAACGACACGCCACTTCCTGGCAGGGTCAGGGTTTGAATTCTGGGGCCCAGGGATCAGACCTGCAGACCAGACCCAGTACACCCAAGTCTTGCATTGCCCTGGGGCAGAGAAGGGATATTTGTGAACGTGCCTACTAAGTTGTGTGTAACTTCAGGAGTGGATCAGTGTGATTGAGGGGCAACTCTCCTTGCAAGGGAGGGCTGTGTCCCCAGTCCAGGCTGCTGTCCTGGGCAGGGAACCTCCTAGTCTGCATCATAGCCAGGGCAGACCCACTGGTGTGAGATCCTGCCCACTGGCAGAGGCCCAAGAGAAGCCGCAGAGCCAGGGAGGGTGGAAAGGAGTGAGATTTGCTCCATACTGCAGGTCTCAGACAGCCCCACCCCCACACACAGACTTTCTGGCTGAGTGGGGCCATTTCAGCCCCTCCCTACAGCTTTGCCCAGAAGCAAAGAAAAGACCTTTGACCCATGCAAACAGCAACTGTGATGCTTGAAGGCAGGCTTACCCAACCCAGCTCCACCCAGACTCACTCCTAGACTTGCCCCCACTGAGGTGGAGAATAAGGACATGCCTGGAAATCCCAGGGCACCACCCACCATGTGAGGCACTAGAGTGCCTCTCCAGAGGAACCAGAGCTGGTTACAGGACCCAAAAACAACACTGTAGCCTGCTCCTCCCACCAAGCACCACCTACTGACAGGGAGGTCATTCTGCACACCCTTTTACTGCATCTACTGACTCATTACAGGGTGTGGTCGTATCTCACCCCACAAACACCACCTACTGGCTCAGAGACTAAATAGAGTGTATATTTATCCAAACGAAAATCTAAAGGCAAGAAGCAACAACTGATCCAGATGGGAAGAAATCAGCGAGAGAAGTCTGGAAATATGAAGAATCAAACGGAAAGTGAATCCCCAAAGAGGAACACTAGCTCTCCAGAAATGGACATCAATCAAAGTCAGAACACTAAAATGACAGAAGAAGAATTTCGAACATGGATTGTAAGAAAACTCAATGACATGCAAGAAAAAATAGATAACCAACATGAAGAAACCACAAACAAAATCCAGGACCTAGAAGAATAATTCACTAAAGAAATTGAAATATTAAAGAAAAATCAAACCAAAAGCCTGGAAATGAAGTATCTATTCAAGGAACTACAAGACACGGTGGAAGGCATCAAGAACAGGGTAGATCAAACAGAAGAAAGAATCTCAGAGATGGAAGATAACACCTTCCAACTAAATAAGTCAGTCACAGAGATAGAGCAGAGAAATAAGAGAAAAGAGAAAATTCTAAAAATATGTGGGATTATGTGAAGAAACCTAATGTGAGGGTTATGGGGATTCCGGAAGGGGAAGAAGAAAACATGCAAGGGTTGGATAAGCTATTTGAAGATATAATAGAGGAAAATTTCCCAGACCTTGCCCAAAACCTAGATATCCAAGTACAAGAAGCTCAAAGGACCCCAGCGAGATTCAATGCAAACAGGAAGACACCATGACATGCAGTCATCAGATTGACCAAAATATCAACTAAAGGGGCCCGTCCACGAGCTGTAAGGCGAAAGAAGCAAGTAACACACAAGGGAAAGCCAATCCGAATAACACCAGACTACTCAACTGAAACCTTACAAGCAAGGAGAGCCTGGGGCCCCATTCTCACTCTTCTGAAATAGAATAATGCCCAGC